>ML828804.1:0-59009 GCA_009831015.1 Picea engelmannii
AGTCTTCCATTCATCCCCTTCTCTAATCCTTATTTGATGATATCCACTTTTCAAATCAATCTTGGAGAAATACTCAACACCACTCAAACAATCAATTCTAGGTAATGGAAATCTACACCTTATTGTGATCTTGTTGATTTCCCTTGAATCAGTGCACATACGCCATCCTCCATATTTCTTTGGGCTGAGTATTGTTGGAACAACACATGGACTCAAACTCTCCTTTATCATTCCTTTATCCAAAATCTCTTGCACCTGCTTCTTTATCTCCTCATTTTCTTGTGGTGTCATTCTATATGCTGCTTTGTTAGGAAAACTTGCTTCTGTAATTAAATCAATATGATGGATGATACTCCTTATAGGTGGTAATTCATTTGGTAAATCATTAAATATAATATCAAAAAATTCATTTAACATAGCCTTAAATTCTACTGGAAAATCATCCAAATTTGTACTTGTAAGTATTACCTTAGGTTTTCCAATCAATGAAAAATGTACCTCTTCTTTATTGACTTCCTGGAGTAGTTCCTTTCCAGTCATTAACAATACACTAGGACCAACTTCCTCTTTGTCTCCTTCATCCCACAAAGGAAACCATACATGCTCGTTTCCATCTTTCTTAAGAGAACATGTGTTCCTCCTACCATCATGAATGGATTTTCTATCGTACTGACATGGCCTTCCCAAAAAAATATGGAAAACATCCATGTGCATTATTTCACATAACACCTCTTCCTTGTAGCTACCAATTTGGATTTCCACATTACACTGCTCATTCACCAAAATCTGATGTACTTTCTACAACCAGAACACTTTGTAGGGACTGGGATGCACTGCTCTCTTCAATACCAACTTCTCTACCATCTCAATGGAAACCAAATTATCTGTGCTACCACTATCTATAACAACTTTACAACACTTAAGTCTTGACTTGCATACAATTATGAATAGATTTTTCCTTTGGGTTCGTTCCTTAGCTTCCTTCTCTGATTTGATCAAAATTATTTTCAGCAACAATGACTTTCCTACCTCAGGAACTTCTTCTTTTGTGACTACATTCACATTCTCCTCCTTAGCCTCTGCAACATTTTCACTTCTTTGACTTGCTGATTTGTTTTCTAGACAGTCCTAGAACATATGGCCTATCTTTCCACACATGTAACACCTGATCTCTCCTCCTTTGGAGAAAAATATTCTGCCTTTGAAGTCTCCTCCTCTTGATGATTGGATACTTGAGCTCGAGCTTCTCCCTTTGTCTTTTGAAGTATGAAATATTCATCTGTGACTGGATTGTCCTTTACCTTTTGTTGGACCTCTTCCTCTGGTTTTTTGGCTTTGTTTTTTGGCCAACTTCTCCTCTAATTTCATAGCTTCTTGGTAGGCATCCTCAACTGTCTTCAGGAAAAAAAATACTAATTTCATCTTGTATATCATATCTCAAACCATTAATGTACCTGGAAACCTTTTCAACATCTTCCTTAATATGGCCAGCTGTATTTGTCAATATGTAAAACTCTTCTGTGTATTATTTTATAGTCATAGTCTTATGTCTGAGATTCTGCAACTGTCTGAATAGGTTCAATTGGTAATCCTTAGGCATGAACTTGATTTTGAAATTAGCAATCATTCTATCCCAATTCATGATCTTGATTTTCCATTTTCTGTTTCTGTCTACTTGTAATTCATCCCACCATAATGTTGCATGCCATTTCAACCTTGTCACATCATACTTTACCTTTTTCTCTTCACCTACATCCTCATAATCAAAATATTTATCCAGAGCATTTATCCAGTCAATCAATTCTTTCACATTTAAATTACTTTCATACATTGGTACATCTACCTTTAGCCTAGCACTGACCTTTGTGAACACCCTGATCAACTTTTCTTCTATTATTTCTTCTTCTTTCTCTTCCTCAGAGGTTTTTGTATTTTCACTTTCGTTGATATCTCCTATATCAGGTTCTATCTTCATGGAAGCCTCCATGTTTTCCATCATTTCTCAAAGTTGTCTCACCTCTTGTTGCAATTCAACATTTTCAACTGGTATGCCTTGACCGTTTCTCCTGGGAAAAATCTTCTCTTCTCATGGGCACTCTCTAGTTGTATTGTTGCTATGATACCAAAAATGATGGCCTTACGGCTCCAACCCATAGAACAAAGTATTTACACTTTTACTCTGTTGGTGAATTCCCACTTCGTGGCCTAAGATCAATTATTGTACCAATTCACAAGAAGTACTCGTGCAAATTCATGGACAAATTTCATAGGCCTTAACTCACAATTAGATTCCCAGAGAAAAATCCCCTAGACATTGATCTGCTTTTGAATGGATGGAAATTTATTTCTTTGTAGTAGTATTCAGAGTGTAACTTTGAATGGTCAGAGTTAGTACTCTGAATGGTCTCTCTCGGACTCTAAACAATCTCTAATCGTGACCGTTGATCCTCCTTTGCAATGTGTGATTGGATATTTCTTGTCAGACTTATTCAAATTTTAATCCCCTCCATTGATCGTCATTGAAAGGATGATCCTAACTCATCGTCAGAATGTTCTATTCGAAATTGATTTGGAAATGAGACTTCGAATAACGAACTTTGATAAACAGTTAGATCTCTTTCCAGATCTATTTCGATGTCTGACCTGATTTTCCATCATAGTAATGTAGTTGGAGTCCATTAGTGACATAATATCATGATGTTTCGATGGACGGTAGATATCTCTCGATGATCTACTTTGATTGATGACTAGATTTCGTTCTTCGACATTTTGTTATCGAGGTCTCAGAAAATGTCAAAGGTCCGATTACTGACGAATCTCAACCTTTGTTTCTTCCTTTTGACGGACAACGTATATTTTCGGTATCAAAAAATAATATTCCTCGATACTCTTGCATTGGATTAAAAGTTTTATATGTGATAGAAATGATCTGAATTGAATAGTCGAAAACACAAACAATCTCTTTCTTTCAGGGTCTGATAGACGTTCATTGATAACTGTCGATTTGTTGAGGCTCCATCTCATATCTAATCTCGATCGTCGATTTTTAAACTTCTGCAAATTATGGATTTCACATAGTTGGACTCCAAGTCCTTGATTTATCCTTGCAAACACAATCGATTTCCACTCTATTCCATAATGAATACATAGAACTCGACTGTGCTCAATTGGAGAGAATAAATTCACAAACACAAATATTTTATTTAAGTAGAAAAAGGAATAAAATTTACAGCAGGAATGTTCAGTTCCTTCTCGGCCTCTTGGACCTCTGAAAACACACAGACACAGTCTCACCACCCTGCACACTTTCTAACCTATTTCAATTACAAATACTTTCAATATATCTCATGGAGATCTAGGGTAGCTCACAAAACCAACAAAATCCTGAGTCATCCCGACAAACTCCAAATCTAGAAACTATCCCTACATACCAACAACAAACCAATAACAATCTAAAATATTCGATAGAAGATATCTGCAAAGATATCTTCTAGAAATATCTAGCTATTACATTAAATAAAATATTAGGGAACCAACTCCCTTGGTAATTTTTTATGACCCTTAAGTCCATCTCGAAAATTATTGGAAGATGCTCTTGCATCATTATCGAAGAACCTAGCTGATTTGAGCAGTGATTGCTGGAAACCAAAGAAATTTTCGAAGCTCTGGTTACCCAGGGACCATAAATATTTGAAGAGGAGTCTATGACATTGCACCATGCGGCCTACAATGGAAGTTCTAAAAAATTGTTAATAGAAAAAGTAAACATGAAAAACAAGAGAACGTCTGAGAAATGGAAATAAGAGATTGAGTTCAATGAGGTAGAAGATACATTGCACCAATTAGGCATGGACCTAAGAGAGATGGAGAATGAGTAAAATACATGCTTGAGTACAATATGGTGGCCTCTAAGACATGCCTTAAGCATGTGCAATACCATCCAATATACAAGCCTTAGACAAATACATAAAAGACATACCTTTACTCATGAAAACTTGAAGCATACCATCTCAGACCCTATAACAACTGTGTTGTACCATCAAACCTTGTTGCAACTTAACTAAACATTCTTCTTCAAAAAAATTTCTCAGGTCCGCGACCTATCCTCCTACAACCCGTAGATGTACGTGAACTGTCCTCCTGCAACTCATGTATGTACGTGACCTGTCCATATGCATCCAGCTTATAACCTCCGAAAACTAGGCCGGTTTCCATTTTTCTGCAACTTCGAAACTTTCTCTCCTTTAGACTTTCGTTGCCTCAGAAAATGTTGCCACAACCTTAGCAAAAACATCACTAGTTCACAAGATAGATAATCAATGAATGAGTGAGTGTACTTGTGAATGCCTCCTTGAGGTATATTTATATAATTTTTCATAGTAACCTCTCTCTTTACTTTAGGTATTTCTTGTTGCAATCACTTTACCCTTTTACTAAGACTTGTAACCAACTAGGGGCTTCTTGACCACTCTTTTGGGTTTCCAACTTTAGAATGCCTTATCTCCCTAACTGTGAGGAACCACATGGAGTTCCACATATCACCGGAAATGGCACGACGTCTACTATTCATCCATGATGGTATTACCTGCAATTTCACTGTCCTTCATGTCCATATTCCTTAATCAAATTCGGGTCCCATAACCACACCTCCGAGGCTACATGTAGACTACATCAAATGGACCCAACTAACTCACCATCAATCTTGATCATACAAGTGTCAATCGACTGTCCAACATATTTGGACCTCTCCAAGGTTTGACATCAATCTCTAAGGGTTGACATCAATCGCCAATATCACTCTCCAAGAATTGACATCAATGAAAACCATTTATCCAAACCAACTGTCCAACATTATCTCAAGTATTATTTGCATGTGATTATTTATTAAATTATTTCAAACTAAGCTTGGTCCTTCTCAAACATTGTTTATATTTTTTCATGCTATTTAAAAATAGAGGAGTGCCACCTCTTAAAAAACGTAGGGGGATTTTTATCCTTGTGAGGTTGACTCAAAGGCCGTAAAACAGTCTTTAAGATCAATATTTTTGGTGACCATATTGGGATAACAACATGATGGTTTCATAGACCACAAATTTAATGAATCAAATGGAACCAAATCAACCTCAAATTCAAGTGGGACTCAAAAATCAAGGAAATGTTTTGCATCAACTCTATGATTTGGTGTTAACAACAACTAAAAGTCATGTTGAACTTGAAATATCTTGGGAAACCCTTGCTAGAGAAGAATAAAGAGAAACATCCCCGAGACAAAGAACATAGTTGTGAATCCAAGAAAAAATGGAACCTTATAAAGGTCCACTAATGAGAAGTAAAATTAAGAAACTTCAACTCCATGAAGTTGGTCATAGTTCAAAATAAAAAATAAGTGAAACTCTAACCATGTGAGATCGAGAAGAGATAAGAAATGAAATTCCCAATGAATAAAGGGAAGAAAATAATAGACAGAGAAATCCAAGAAGAAGGGCTAGAAATAGCTCACTTAATCTACATGGAGAACAACACACTTTTCCAACATTACCTTAAGGAGTTTTGCCTGTATTTTCAGGTGATGGGATAATGGATCCGAAAAGACATATGGATCATTCTTTAAGTATATGTGACATTCATCTAATTGAACATGATGATGTAATGGAAATATTTTTGTTGCAAACCCTCATAGGCCCATCTTTTGAGTGGTATATTTCTTTATCATCTCGTTCAATTGGCTCATTTTATGATTTGGAAAACATGTTCATGACCATGTATGCACCTCCCTGTTTCATATCATACTCTCCTCACCCAATTTACTCAAATTCATCTTAAAAAAGGATAAAGAATCTAAGACTTCAACTTACGTTTATTTAAGACTCTAAATCAAATCCTAGAAGAATAGTGACCAAATGCTCCTCTTATATTTGGATGTTATAAGAATGCAATGCTTGCGAATGTAAATTATGCAATCAAATCTTCACAAATAGATGATCTAGATGGAACTATCCAGAAGGAAACATAAATGGAAGAATACATGCTAGAGACTAATGTTGATCATGAAATCATCCTTGGAAAGGTACAAAAATAAATGTTTGGTTTGTCCATATCACCTTAAGGACCATCTACTTCAAGAAATTATGAGAATCAAGAAATTAGTGGAGGAATTCTCCAAGGTGTTCCCTTAAATGTCAAAAATGATCCTGGAGCCACCCAAGAAACATTGAGACAAAATATACAAATAACTAAGATGAGCAAGCAACTAGACAAATGCAAAATGAAATCACTAGACTCAAGAGACGTGAGAATCTTGTTCCACCTAATCTGAACATAAGAACTCCATTACAAGATCAAAGAATAAGAAATGAGAGATTTAAGAACAAAGACCAAGAATACCTAGAATTTTGAATCCAAATACTATTGTCCTAAAAGAAATGATAGAAGATGAAAATTTTGAAAGATTTGATCAAGAAATTGATGTTGACCAAGATTAAGTGTTGGAATCAGTACAAATCAATGAAAGATAATCATATTTCCATATTTTTGATGAAGAAGAAGATAAAGAATTTGCACAAGATAATGTTTTTCAAACATGAGCTCAAGCAAATAAATTCAAGACAAAAAAAAATATTAAAAAGGAAAAGACAAACCATAATGGTCTAGAGATGAAAAAAAACAACTAGTTGTTAATCAAACAAATACTCTACAACAAATGAATTGTAATCTGGTTGATGAACTAGCCAAGCTCAGAATTACCTTACCATTTATGGAAGTGGTTAAGATACCTCAACGAAAATAAAATATTTTGAAGATATTGGATGACACAAATTCAAGGATAGAAGCAACTCAGATAAATTCAAGGCAACAATAGATTTTATCACTACTAAGACCAATGGGTAAAGTCCCACCATTTTACATAAACATAGAAAATCATGATTTCACGTTACATAATTGTCTGGTCTATAGTTGAGCCACAAATAACATCATGCCACTATTAGTGAAGACCACACTTGGAATGGAGTGCACAAGGTATTATGAAACTGACGAAAGCATATATGCCATGTTGAGTGCCCATTTTGACAGTGAAAAGCCACTTCTATAACCATCTTTTTGCCAATATAATGCTACCTATAGCCTATTTTCATGAAATTTTTCTTACATTACAACCCATAAAGAATTATTGAGGTATTTATTTAGAATAAGTTTATTTTTTATTTAATCTTCAAATAATGCTAAATTGGGAAATTTCTGGGTTGACTTTTACCAGAAAGTTTGAATTCTTACAATTTCTCCAAGCTTTGGATACTTGCAGATGTCTTTGTGGAAAAAGGACACTTGGAACTTGAATGTGATCTTCGTGGGATGGTTTGTGTGGTTTGGTTTGTTCAAATTCGATCCAGAAGTGCCCAGTCAACGTGGGACAAACTCACCTAGTTTTCAGTAAAATCAACAAAATATATGGAAAAATCGATTCTCCATGATTTCCTTGAGGATTTACGCACCCAGATTTCATGAGATCAGTTGTATAATGTGGATATGAGCCTTAGGAATCATCTTAGGGCATCTTGTTGTAGTTTTGAGTATTTAAATACTTCATATTTGAATAAAAGAGATAGACAATTATCCTTTGTAAAACTCTGTTTCAAATTAATCGAAGTTGTGTCGAGTTCATGGTCTAGCAACAATGTTTCTTGCGCATTTGCTAAGTTTGGAGCCCCCCATCCTTCAATTAATGTTGCAGTTGTGAATACTTGTACACAGATCGATTTTTCATGGCAAATGGTGTATGCTTCTCTTTCTTTTAAATTTATTTTTCTTCATTATCAAACTAGTTTTAAAAATTATTAATGTGAAATCCTTATCTGGTTTTTAAATTGTATTGACCAATAGAGTAATGCTAGAAAGCACTTGCTCTTTGTAGCATTTAAATTTCACTTGAAGCCTGTTTAATTACCAGTGAAGGAAAAAACGAATTATTGACCAAAAAGGATAGCTAGTTGTTGTTTTTATTGACTAGAGAAGTTGTTGCTTTTAGAGAATTATTTAGATCTAAGAGATTACAGAGATCACTGAGTACTGTCACAAACAATTATTTCACTTTATGACCTGAGCTTCTACCATTGGGTTTCTTGTAATTTTGAAAGGTTGCAAATAATAGAATAGGTTGAATGTTTTCATGCTTTTAATTTAACACTTGAATCATTGCATTAGCTACAGAGTAATGTTGTAAAGATTTTCATAATTAATCGTGAAATAATTTCACTTTACAACCAGAGTTTCTACCATCAAGCTAAAAGTAATCAAGACAGTGTGAAGTAGTGGCGTATTAGTTTATGCAGGTGTGATAAGTTAGATTTTTTAAACACTCCATTCTGTAAGTTCAAAACAGAGTATTGTTGCAAAGATTTATTTTCAACATGGAATGCATTTCACTTTGTACCCTGACCTTCCACCAAAGAAGAACTATAGAGCTTTGAAGTTTTATTTCTAGTATTAGAACCTTTGATTTTGATAGAATTATTTTTATCTCATAACTGATTCCTTCACATACAGTGGTTGTGCCTTTAAGCTTACTAGCCCGGATTGATAAGTTAAATTTCCTTAATATTTAATCATAAAATTAAACTGACATTCCATATATTTAAGAAAATCACCAACCTATGGTGAAATCAAATATTTTTTTGCATGGATAACTGCAGCCCCTCATATCACCACAATTTTCACTATTATGGTTGTTGATTTTCCTCCAGCGTATGGCGCTGTGTTGGGAAGAGACCTATGTTCATTAATTGGAGGACATATCATGAATGATGGAAGTTGCATGATGCTTCCAAATAAAATGGGAATATGATTAGATTTCCTCGAGAGCATAGAAATCCCATATCATTTAGGAAAAAGGAAAATGAAGTAATGCAAAATTATGTTGATGCTAGAATTGGAAATTATGTTGTCTTTAGTACCAAACAAATAAGTTTTCATATGCATGATAAAAGAAACTCTTTCCAACAATTTTGGAAAATGTCATTTGATGGAGCTTGTTCCAAATTTGGAAACAGAGCTAGCATAATTTTCAAAATCCCCCAATCTGGTATCTATCCACATGCTTTTAGATTGGAATTCCCATGTACTAATAATGAATCAAAGTACAAGGCATTAATTCAAGGGACGATCCTTTCCCTTCAAATGAAACTTGAAAATATGGTAGTTATTGGTGATTCAAAGTTGGTTATTAATCATATCAAGAAGAAGTACAGAGTCAACAAGGAGAAACTAAATAATTATGCCATAAGAGTATCTGAACTCATGGATTCTTTTAATTCTTTCAATATCTCTTTCATTCCTAGAGAAAAGAATAAAAAGGTACATTCGTTGGCATTAGCTGCATCTCTCTTTAATACGAAATATTCTTAGAATCATAGTACTTTTCATGTAAAGACAATTTTCCATCCTTCAATACCAGATAATCAAGAATATTTGCAAGTCTTTGAAAATGATGAGCATGTTGTAAAATTATTCACTGATAATGACTCCATGATGTTGAATTATTCAGAAGAAAATATAAATCCTCAGAGGGAAGTTCATGATCAAAATCTTAAACTTGCTCCTAAGAGCCATGTCAATTTGGAATCACTTTTTACAAGATACGACCAAACAAATATTTTGGATCCAAGAGAAGAATCATCTGTTAGGAATATTCAAGAAGCACAAAAGATAAACATTGGCACTTATGATTCTCCAAAATACATAAATTTGGGTACGAGTTGCAGTGTTGAAGAAGTTGATCAATATACCCAGCTTTTAAAAGAATTTTAGGACATTTTTGCTTGGAGTTATGATGTTTTAAAGAAATATAACAAGTCTATATTTCAACATATCATACCACTCAAAGAGGGATCAAAACATTTCAAGCAAAAATTAAGAATCATAAATCCCAAGATAAAGCCTTTGGTAACGATAGAATTAGAAAAATTAAAAAAGGCAGGTATAAATTTTTTCATCAAACACTTAGAATGGCTTTCAAATCACGTGGTAGTAAGAAACAAGAGTGGGGAAATCCTTCTTTGTGTTGATTTCAGATACCTCAATCGAGAAAACATAAAATATAATTACACACTACCAAATATGGAGATGCTACTTCAACAAGTCACTCGTTCTTCCCTAATGTCCATGTTGGATGGATTTTCAGGATATAATCAAGTTCTTGTAGTAGAAGAAGATAGACCAAAAAAAAAATTCATAACACCATGGGGAATGTACACTTATGTTAGAATGCCATTTAGATTGAAGAACATGGGTGCAACATTCCAACGAGCAATGGACCATGTTTTCAAAGATCTCATTGGAAAGTTTATGGAAGATTACCAAGATGACTTAACAATTTATTTAAAACAAAGAGAAATACATATTAAACACCTCAGACATGTCTTTGAAAGGTGTATAATTATGGAATATACTTGAATCCCCAAAAATGTTTGTTTGCCATAACAAAAGGAAATATTTTAGGCCATGTTGTGAGTAAAGGAGTGTATATCGATCCAGAAAGAGTCAATGAAATAAATGACCTAAACCCTCCAACATCAAGAAAAGGAGTACAATCTTTCTTTCAAAAGACAAAATTTGTCCAAATTTTTGTCCCAAATTATGATACCATTGTAAAACCAATAAATAAATTACTGAAGAAGGATACAAATTTGAATGAACACTAGATATCCAAAAGGATTTTATAGAAATAAAACATGCCATCACTACTACCCTTATTCTTGCTAGTCTTGATTTTGACAAGGAATTCATATTGTATTCATTTTCTTCATAAGAGACTATTGCCTCTATTCTCACCTAGAAAAATAAAAAACTTGAAGATCTCCCAATTTATTTCATGAGTAAAACCTTGCATGATTATGAATTAAATTATTCAATCATTGAGAAGCAAGCTCTTTCCTTGGTCAAAGAAATTACTCATTTTAGAAAATACATTCTATCAGCCCACATCATTTCTTATGTTCCACATTCACCTATAAAAATGTTGCTCAATCAACAACATAGAGAAGGAAGGTGGGAAAATTGATTAACAAAGATTCAAGAGTATGATTTGGAAATTAAACCTTTGAAATCCATTAAAGGTTAGGGATTATGTAAATTCATCACTGGGATTGAAGTTGTGAATATTTCTCCTCCCAGTCTATTTGATGTTGTAATACATGGAATGAATTTGAAAATCTCAAAATGGTATAAGGATATAATATTCTATCTGAAATATGGTCAAATTCCTCTTGAAATATCTTCAAAAGAAAGAAGAACATTGAAAATGAAGACAAATCAATATGTTATGTTCTCAGGTTTATTGCTTCGAACAAATTTTGATGGTTTTCTATTAATATGCTTGGATCATTAAAAGTCCTGAGAGATACTTCAATAATTTCATAGTGGAATTTATGGTGGACATTTTTCACCAGTTGTGACAGCTCATAGAATCATTCGGCCTGGTTATTATTGGCCAACTATGTTCAAAGATTATTATGAGTTGATTTGAAAATGTGTTCCATGTCAAACATTTTTTGGAAAAATGAAAAGAGCTACAATTCCATTACAATTTGCAATGGTGGAGAAACCATTTGCACAATGGGGCTTATATGTGATTGGACCAATAAATCCAAAGTCTAGCAAAGGGCATGCCTATATTATTACTGCAACCGATTGTTTTACAAAGTGGTAAGAAGTTGTGGCTTTGAGAAATTCATATTTAGAGCATATGATTCATTTTATAAAATAAAATGTCTTGTCAAGATTTGGTGTACCAGAAAAATTCATAACAGACAATGACTCCATCTTCATAGGGTCAAAATTTAAAAACTTCCGTGGATAATATGCAATCATCATGGGGAAATCATCCAATTATTATTCACAAGGAAATGGTTTGGCAGAGTCAACAAATAAGACATTATTTCAAATCATCAAGAAGACAATTGAGTCCAACCATAAGAATTGGCATAATAAACTGATAGATGCACTTTGGGAAAGTTGTCTTACACCAAAATATAGTAATAGACTTTCTCCATATACCTTAGTGTATGGAAAAGAAGCTCGATTACCACTACATTTGGAATTGAATGCCATTGAACTCACTGGATATGTTGAAGGGAAAGAAGAACAATCATTGTTGCAAAAATGAAATCATGAACTTCTACAACTTGAAGAACAAAGAGAACAAGTGATGTTGGCAATAAAAAGAAGACAAAAAGTGGTTAAAAGATAATTTGACAAGAGTACTACTTCAAAGGATTTTCAAAGGGATCAAATAGTTTTTCTATGGAACAAAGCAAACAAAAAACCAACTTTCCACACAAAATTTGAAGCTCTCTAGATAGACCCTTATCACATTGAAAAGTTTATTGGTTACAATTCATACTTGCTTAAGGGTATGAAAGGAATGATTCAACTGTTTCTTGTGAATGGGAAATATCTTAAACACTTCTTCTGTTAAAATCCCTAAGTCCAAGTTTGTCTATAGTCATTCTTGGTACTCCTTGTATATCATTTGTTAATATTTTCTCTTATCTTTCTTTTCTTTTTTCTTATTTACTTTTTACCCCATTTTCCCAATGGAACAAGATTATGGATTCTTAGAAACCCATGGGGGGTCATTGTCCCACAATTGGATCCATAAGTTGATCCACATTCGTAGATAAACATTAGCACATACACACCTTTCCTTGATCTTTTTCCTTTGTTTCTTTATTTCCCTTAGTCTTTTTCTCCTTTTCAATGTGGCTTGCGAGTTATACTCCTATCAAATTACCAATTCCACACACCTGCAAACCTATGTATTCCTACTTAGTCATTTTTTTATCTTTCAAATTTACAACACTTAGTCTTTTTTCGAGTGATGCAGGAGTACAACATGTCCTAGAATCACGTGTCTCTAGGTCCGGAGACATGCAATTGCACTACCCTCAATTTGCATCTTTATCTTTGCATCCTCTAAAATGAAAATTTATACCTTTTATACTTATATATTTTCTTAAAAATGTGGATGCAGAACAACTACCTATTCCACTTACCTTTTTCTCATGTCTTGTGTCCCGCATGTTCGCAGTCTTGCGTTCTACAAACGTCTCTCTTGCGTTCGCGACCCACAAAATGACCCTCTCCCATACTTAGCCAATTCTCCCATTACAGATGCGGGAGTAAGTCCCTTTCACATTTTCCCATTCCCCATATCTTGCATCCTGCACCAATAATTATTCCTTCACCATAATGCACTTTACATTCCTCATTTTGCACCTCCACACTTAACCATTTTCTATCTGCCACAACATCACATCACCACTTCCCATCGCATTTATTTCCCCCACCATATCAGTCGCCACTTGTGTGAACATAATGCTATTATTGAAGTGGCAAATATTTCATAAACCTTGTAATAAATTCAAAATATCATCGTGCAAACTGAAAACTTTGAAACAAGAGCTACAATGATTAATCATCAAATAAATACATGGTAAATTAAATAAGAACTAATATGCCAAGCTATAAAATTTTACATCGACAATAGCGCCACATATTTCCAAGGCTAGAAAGCAGTGAAAATAATGTCAAGTAATAGAAAAGAGTTATATTGTGGAGATACACTAAATACAGTTGGACACGAAGACCAAGAGTTTCAGTGGTCATGAGCTTACAACTATTACAAGGCCCTCTCCCCTGCCAAGAAGAAGACAAATCAGGTTCGGACTTAAAGCATAGCCCTTGCTAGTTGTGTTCCAGAAGTAACATATTTCAAAGAACTAGTCCAATGGTGTGCAAATAAATTCAATTCAGAGAAAAGAATAATCCGGCTCCAAAGACAAAAAATTATCTCCTTAGCTCCTTCAATATTTACCAAAATGCTACGGCTCTCGATGCCCACCATGCAATTCATGAGCGAAGAAACCAACAAATTCCTCAAACAACACAAAGGATGAGAAGAGCTCCTTGATAAATATTTGGTCGACCTATTAAACAACATTGGCGCTTCCAAGATTGAGGTACGTTCCTTGAAATACCCATACAAGGAATTTTACTGGATATTTTGTCACATGATTGGTATGGAATCCATGGCCTTTTTGCTAAGAAATATCATTTATATTCTCTATTTTTCTGTACATAAAAATCCCTCATTGATTGGGGTCACATTATTTCTAGTGAAATCTCATTTCAAATGAGTAATCTAAAGAAGACCCAGAAATATTATATGACATCCAATATGATTTTCACCATAGCTTATTCTAATGTTTTTGAGGACTTTCCAAGGGAAAGTAGTGTCAATTGTAAGGTGGAACCAGTGTTCGCTTGGTATCGAGCCTTGTGGAGGCACAAAACTTAGTATTATTTCTACCCGGTTCATAATAATTTTGTATTAGAGTTCAAAAAAATATTCTTTGGTCCTAACACATTGAGATTGTCATTTGAAGTTGCCACCTTTCTCTCAGAGAAAATAGTTTTTGTAACTACTGAAGATTTCAATATTATAGGTTATTTGGTTGTGAAGATAAACCTTTCCTCCTCCCTTTCTATGTATCACACATGTATTTTTTTATAGAGTTTTGCAGGCCATATAAGTCCCGGGTTCATTTCTTTAATGAGAAAAGAAAGAATCAATTCATCTCATTGCCTTGGAAAGTTGGGGAAGTTATTGTAAAACACATCTCCCATTTGGATGAACTTTCTGATCAACTTAAACAACTCGACCTAAATGAAGCCGAACTCGTTGAGGGTTTTGACCATGATGATTTGTTTAGTGCACATATGACCTTAGTTAGTTATTCTTCTTATTGCACCAAAATTGAACGTTTTAAGGAAGGAGGTGGGGATAATTTGAATCTCCCTGAAACTTCAGCTGACCAAGCTCTTAATGATATGGAGGAATTATCCAGTACCAATGAGGGATATAGAAAGCAAGGTAGGGACGCAACGACTAAAAATCCCAATTCACCCACTGTGTCTCAAAAGAGTACCCAAGTAAGAAAAAAACCTAGGAGTAGTGGTTTAGAGATGAGAAAAACACCAGCCAAAAGTTCAGATGATGGTGGTGACAAGGACCCAATAAAGACAAATCTTGAAAAATATCACACTGTATATACTTATGCTAAAAGGAAAAGGGATACCTAAAAAACGAGGATTGAAATACCTGAAACTAAAGAAAATCCCTTGGCAATGAATGTACAAGAGCTTATTGAAGAACCCAACTGGTCTGAGAAATAACTACTGGAAACCCAAGAAATTGCTTAAGCTCTAGTTACCTAGGAACCATAAATTTGTGAAGAAGAGTCTGTGACATTGCACCACACGACCTACAATAGAAGTTCTAAAAGATTGTAATTAAAAGTAAACATGAAAAACAAGAGAACGTTCGAGAAATGGAAATCAAATATTGATTTCAATGAGGTAGATGACACATTGCACCAATTAGGCATGTACCTAAGAGAGATGGAGAATGAGTTGTTCGAAGTAAAGACTAAGTATGAGATCATGGTGGCCCCCATGAGGGAATACATAGAAGAGTGGATAAGAAAATCCCTAATGAAAATCACCGAGCTAGATCAACAAGAAATAGTTGCAACAATTATTCCACCTCCAACACAACAAACACCTACAAAAGAGGCACCACCAAACAATTAAAGGGTTCATAATAATTTCCATCACAGTGAGTCAAGTACGCCAACCCTATTCTTGTCCTTGTTACATTTCTTTTATGGTAATTTTTCATATTGCCTTTCATTTCCCAGTATTATGTGAAACCCAAGATGATCCTTGAATATTTTTCTTGTGTCTTCCAGGTCTTTTCATTTCATGGTTTGCAGGAGTCCCATCCTAGTCATCTTTAAAGGACAAACACAAATCTTTATTTGTATTCCAAAACATTACTATCTTAATTTTAAAGACATATATTATTTTTTGAGGTTCCCATAGAACTATTTTGGGACATAACATTATTGTGATCTCAAAGTCTTATATTTAAGCATGATGTTTCAAATGTATGTCTATTAGAATATTTTTGCGCTTAATGAAATGATTATTTAAAGTTCTTTTCCATATGCGGTCCGTATTTTCTTGTTTACTTGAATATTGTGTTCTATCTTGATGAATGTTGCGATGGAAATTATATCCTATTTTATTTCGTACTCTTTTAGTTTATGATCCTATAATATTTTGTAAATATTTACTTTTTTTTTAAAGACACCTCGTCCTATCTTAGGTATTCTTTGCATGTGAATATTTATTTCAAACTAAGCCTGGTCCTTCTCAGGTATTATTTATATTTTTGCATGCTATTTAAAAATAGAGGAGTACCACCTCTTAAAAAACATAGGGGGGATTTTATCCTCGTGAGGTTGACTCAAAGATCATTAAACAATCTTTAAGATCAACAAAAGGATTTTGCCGATCACCGATACGAAGGATTTCAACAATTACTGATACAAAGGATTTCACTGACCGTCACTGAAGGGAAAGGATGATGATGACATGGATGAGTCAGGGGATGACAGGTGGACATCAACAACCATGTGCCATGCCATGTCAGATGGATTGCCACATCAACAAAGATGATAGTTTTTATATATAAAAAAACAAGTCTAGATACAATAACTTGTTTTAGCCATAACAAGAGCAAGAAAAGTTAGAATCAAACAAAATTTAAGGGGTATGTCTATAGTGATGAGGAAGACAAAAGTGTTAGTGAGGGCCATGGGACTATTTTGCTTCAATTATCCGTAAAATTCCAAGAGTGGTTTTTAAAGATCTAGATCATGCTCAATAACTGGGAACCAAATAAATATGAAATTTTGATAGAGTGTACAAAATGTAGGCATGCAGATACTGAGTTGATATTTTGGCCAAATTAAAAGATGGTTTTGAGTGGGGATGCCGAAGCAGGGAAAAATCCACTATTCTTGGACACTTTTTGGGGATTTTTGAAATCTTCAGATGAGGAAAATGGACCCCAGATCACAAATATGGAAAATTTTATTTATTTATCATTTTACCTAGTCATCAATCCAAACAACTTTTTCTTGAGAAGTTTTTCCCAGTTTTGATCCATTTGGGAGATAGCCAATTTTGGCTAAAAATTCTAAGTTTAGAGGAAATGTAAAAGCGCAAATTCATCAATTACAGTTTTGACAAGAATTTGTCTTGAGCAATATATTCCAAATCTGAAAGTTGTTGTGTATCCCGAATCATGAATTATATCTCTTTCCAATATAATTTTTTTTCCCATTCCAAACAATTTTTCCACTAAATATGGTAGAAAATGGTCTCTTAGATAAATTGCATAAGTAAAAACAAGTCACAATTGAGTAGAAATGACAAAAGTTAGAAGATTGTAACTTTTCGCTTATAACTCAAAATGATGATTTCTATGCACAAATATTTCCGACCTTTTGATGAATTAGAGGATGGTGGGTTATGATAGAAATCAAGTTCAATGACTTCTAACCAACTCATGATACATAGAAAATGACATAGACATTAACAACACATAATTAACCCATATAAGAACATACTTTAAAGCGAATAAATCATAGATAATATAGAGTTTGTTCACCTCCAAATTGATTGATTCAAGTTGGTCAAGAGTTTGTAATTTATCTTTTTACATTTGCATATACCTTTTCTTGTGAATTTAGAGAAACAAAACCCTTTGATCCGCAAAAAGACCAAACATTGTCTTATATAATGAATAGTTCAATATTATAGGAAATATTACAAGCGTTGTAGAAAATTTGTACATATGTTTATACCTTTGTTTGTGTAATTGGAAACTTAAAACCCTTATTGTGAAAAGAGACCAAAAATTGTCTTGTAGGACAAAGAGGGAAAATTGTTTGAATTGTCCTTCTTAAAATGTGCATCAACTTAAGGGAAATGCATGCCCAATTGTGAATTTTGTATGATGACATGATGGATATATAGGACATTGAATAATGCATTCCTTAATATGAGATATATATTCCTTAAGAAGAAAATGTTGATTAATTGGGTTGGTTGTCATTAATGTCAACCCTTGAAGCAAGACTGGTAGAAAATTTGAGTAGCCCCAACAATATGATTAAGGGAATTCAGTTTGATTGATGTATAATGGTATGGAGTTTAATATATTTGTAGGTGAGACTATTATATATGGATAGTACATGCCATGCCGTTTCCGGTGATATGCAAAACGTCACATAACTCCTCACGGTTAGAGAGTTATGGCCTGGTTAAGTTGGAGAACCCTCATGAGTTATCTAGAAGGTCAAATAAGTCAGTTTAATTATAGAAGCTCCTAGAAGAAGTTGACTAGTCAAGAGGGTGATAATAGGAGTTAGTCATGGGTTAAGTTGTTGCAATAAGAAAATAATAAAAAATAATTTAGTTGCAACTAGAAGTGGAGAATTTACTATTTGTAGCAAAGTGAGTTAGAAGTGGGTTATCCCTAAAAGAATGAAAGTGGGTTAAGTTGGTTAGAAGGTAACCCCTTGAGGAAGCTACATGGAAGTATAAATAAGAGAGAAAGGCTCTCCCATTATCACCTATTAAATATCATTGAATATCTATCTTGTGAAAGGTTGTTTGGGCATGTATTATTGATACAGAAAAAATGTGATAGGAAAAGTGCAGAAGAAAAAGTGCGGCAGAAAAATCACGGCAACATAATCGCGACAACAAAACCACGACAACAGAACGCTACAAGAAGAGAAAGGTATGGTTTTTGTATGTGTAGTGTTGAATCTATGAATCTGGTTGAGGGTTTTCCTTGTAAACTTGTTGGATGCCCTCTTGGAAGTTTAGGGCTTGTTGTAGAGTTGATCTGAGGAAGATATACTAAAGTTTAGTATTGGTTCATATTTGAGGGCTTTTGGTTGAGGTATGTTGCTGAATTTATTGGTACATATAGAGGTTGTATAACAATGAGGTTCTAACACATGTTTTGAGTTACATACTTGTGGTATAATGTTTAAGGTATATGTGATCATATCAGATTGGTTGATGAGTATATAATGACAAGTTTCTCAATGACAGATTTGACATAACAGGTCATGACAGTGACATATTCAGTTTCCACATTTGGCACTTATATTTCAGGGCGATTGGATGGGGAAATGATAGGTGGTTGTAGCCATCTTCTGATTGTAGCCAGAGAACATAAGGGGTTGTAGCCACCTTTTGGTTGTATCTAGAGATTTGGGGAGTTGGAGTTTCCCTCAGGTTGTAGCTTGAAAATAGGGGGTCAGAGCCTCCTTCTAGTTGCAAATGGAAAACAAAGGAAGTTGGTGCTTCCAACGAATGTAATTCTTAAATACACATAATAAAAATCATTCCATGGTTTTCTACTGCACTAGGTTTCCACGTAAAATATTGATGTACTATGTATGTGTGTGATTACTCATTGTTCATGGTTTATTTAATCTACACATGATTGGATGATATTGGTAAATTGATCATAAAGACAAATAATATTTATACACTGTGGTTTTAAATAATTATAATTTCTCTATTACCGATTCACCCCCCTCTCAGTAATTCAACAATTGGTATTAGAGCAGATTCCTTCAGAAATTAGTTTAACCATTGAAAGGTAGATCATGGAGAGAAACAATATGTATACAAATGGAATACCACAATTTGATGGACAAAACTATGCATTATGGAGGAGATGGATGAAAACATATGTGCAAGCATAGGGATTTGAGGTTTGTAAATCCATTGTAGATGGATGTAAATAACCAACAGTTCCACCAACACATGAATACAGAAAGAAAATCAGTCTAAATAATTCAAAGGCCCAAAATGCACTCCTGAATGGTCTTTGTGATTCGGTATATGCCAAAGTTATGCATTGCAAATATGCTAAATAAATTTGGGACAAACTTCAGAATATCTATGAAGGAGATGCAAAAGTCAAGGAAACAAAGCTTGAAACTTATAGAGGTAAATTTGAACAACTAAAGATGAAGGAAGGTGAGAATATTGCTTCTTACTTCTTACGAGTTGATGAAATAGTGAATGCAATCATAGGATTGGGATAAAAGGTTGATGAATCTATAATTGTTCAAAATGTACTAAGATATCTTCCAATGAGATTTGATACTAAGATCTCAACACTAGAAGAAAGAGAAGATCTAGACTCAATAAGCATGGATGAACTACATGGAATTTTCACAGCTTACAAGATGAGAACAAAACAGGAGAATCCAAGTACAAAAGAAGCAACATTCAAATCATCCAAGAAGCCAAATAAAATGGGAAAGAAAAAGGAAAAAGAAGATACCAACAGTGACATCTCAGAGGATGATGAAGAAGTAGCCAACTTCGTCAGAAGACTGAAAAAGGGAACCAACGACGAATATAAAGGTAAGATTCCATTGATTTGTTTTAATTGTGATGGTATTGGTCATTTTGCTAATAAACGTCCTCATAATAAAAATAAAATAAATGATGAAGATGATTCAAATAGAAAACAAACATATAAAGGAAAAATAACAAAAAAGAAAGTCTTCCAGAAAAATTTCCGCACCAAAGAAGACAACTCCTCATCAGATGAAGATGAAGTCAATGAAAGTGAGACATAAAGAGTTCTATTCATGGAAATAGAAGATTCTGATAAAGAAGACACCTAAGAAGAATATGAAGAGGCAGAAGCTGACCACCAAGAAGAATTGTTGAGTGCTATAGAATTTATAAAAAGAGAAAAGGAGAAAAACAAGAAGCTCCAAGCAGAACTAGACAAGAAAGAAGACACTCAAGAACTAGAGAAAATGATCACATAATTGAAGGTTCAAATAGAAGAAGATAAAATAATTGAAGAAGCACTCAAAGAATAGTTAGAAGAAAGAGACAAGATCATTGGAAATTTGGAAGCAAAGATTGCCACATTGAGAAAGGATCTTCAAAATAAAAATATGTAGAACAACTCAAAAGTTTTGGATGACATTATTAGTAGTCAAAGGCCTAATCGTGAAAATTCTAGACTTGGACACAATCATAAAAAAAAGGGATGAAGCTCAAAAACGAAAAAATCAATAAACATATCCAAAAATATATGCAAAAATAGTCAGAGAGGATAGGAAGTTCTACAAGGAAGATCATAGGGACACTCCACCTAGAAGATTCAGATTTCAGAATCAACAATAGTTAGAAACAAACAAGCCTCATGAAGAAGAAGGATTCATAAGAGTAATTACTTTAAGAATATATTCAACTCCCATGATCCAGATGGATTTCGGTGGCCTCCCACCTATTCTAACTGGCTCATTTTGGCAGTTTTCCAGTTCGACAATTTTTACCTACTTTTCGGGTCCCTGACTTCTGGGGCAATTTTGAGGCCCTAAACAACGTTTTTAGGGCTCACCATAGTGAATATGTGTAGGGCTTGCCACATGAAAGATTTGTATTCCTTGGATATACCTTTACAACGCAATATCGTGCGCCTAAAACAAATATCGTATGCAAATGTTACGACCTCGGGAAGTTGATGTACTAACTTACCCAAACAGGGCCCGCATGACTTTTGGCGCTTCATCTCCTAGGGTTAGGTTTTTGGATGTCTAGGGTTTTTGACATTCCTGTTTATTGTAAAAATGCCTTGAGAGCCTCATTGTAATCATCATCTGGCGAATGAGCGCAACCGTCACATCTCTTCTCAGAGATAAGCCACCACCATTCTAGCAAGCTTGCTTTCCTGCTACATTTTACAGTTTTAGCTTATTTCGTTATTGAATAGAAACCAATTTTACTGTATATATTTTATTTTGTGTTAAGCATATTTTGATAATAATATGTATTCATTTCATTCTGCTCATAAAATATGGATCAATGGTATTAGAGAAATATGATCCTTGTTGTTCTTAATGCATGTCCCCAACGAGGCCAGGGTACAAAGAATTCGGTCTCAAGCTTATTTCTCTTGAGGATAAAAACTATCGCATTCCCAAGCGACCTCTCATGGTGGGAGAAAAGAAAGAAGATGGTACAATAGATCCCTTCAAAATTTTTCTCGAGGAAGCCCTCACGCAACGGAAGAACGAGATGATGGATAGTTTTGCACAAGTCCTTCGGCGACTACCAACATGTGACACATCTTCCTCAAACAGAGGCATAAACCCCTACAAGGTACAAATCAACTTTGATATTCCTATATTTGAAGGTCAGATAAATGCAGATGTTGTAGACAAATGGTTGAATCTGCTAGAAGGGTATTTCTCTATCCATAACTTCTCGAATAAATAAAATATTACTTTTGTGCTCCTCAAAGCCGTTCCCCATGTCAAAGATTAGTGGGAAACTTTATGTGAGCAAAATGAAACAAAGGAACCCTTATTATTTACAGTCACGGTAACCTGGGAGTCTTTCAGGGATGATATTAAGGAACAATACTACCCTGTTGGAAGTTATGACGATCTGTATACAAAATGGACCACACTGCAACAGGAAAGAGACCAAGTAGTGCCCGAGTTCACAAATATCTTCCATACCTTGCACACCAAGATGGGTATCAAATATTCTCAATGACATATGGTGCTCAAGTATCGCGGCGGTCTACATAGATACATCTAGGTTGAAATGGATTTTATGGACATCTCATCCTTGGGTGTGGCCTACTGATATGCTGTCAAAATCAAGCAGAAGCTCAAACAAAAGACACACCAATTTGGGCCCGGGAACCCCTCACAACAAAATCTAGGAAAGGGAGGCGCCAACCTACAGAAAAAAGGACAGAGAAAATAGGATCGCCTTAGGACAAACAGTCCAGGCCACAAGCAAAGAAGGACACCGGAAAGACAAAGAAAGATACCAGGAAGTGGTGCAACTTCCATAAGAGCCCTTGGCATAACATTGCTGATTGTCGCTCAAAGCAGTCTCTGGTGGCTGAGGTGAAAGCCTTTGAATCAGATGTGGGTTCCAAATCTGTGTCTGAACCAGAAAGGGGGAGACATATCATTGATTCAGAACCTAGTGCTACCATTTCTACCACCAAGCTCCAACCCGATGAACCATATGAGCTAGAGGAAGCTGAGCGCCTTTTTTCATTCACAGATGTGGGTGAAGGGTACCCGGCTACACTTCATCGTTGATAGTGGTAGCCAAAAGAACCTCATCTCAGCAGAGGTTTTCAAGCAACTCGCCCTGTCAACAACACTGCACCCGCAACCCTACACCATCGGATGGCTCCACCAAGGAAGCGACATCCGTGTCAAGCAACAATGCCACCAGTCATACGACATCAAGCCCTTAAAAGATGAGGTATTGTGTGATGTTTCCCCTCTTGAATTTAATGTTCTTTTGGGCCAACCATATTTATGGAAACACCATGCTGTATATGAGTCTAGGCCTCACATTTTTATTATTACTTTGAACAAGAAATTGTACAGGATACCGTAGGCAGTCTCGCCTAGTTCTATTTCCTTAATCTCTGCTAAATAATGCAATAAGGTCATCTCTCAGATGGGGAAGTTTGTCTTCTTCATGATTCTCTCTCAGAATGAGCAAAAGATCACAACCACATCCAGGGTCTCCACGATTGACCTCTCCACACACAAAAAAAAGTGGATTAGGTCATGGAAGAATACTCTAATTTCTTCTCCTCACCTACTAGGGTACCTCTGCACTGTAAGGTCAAGAACCCCATCAATATGACCCATGATGCACCATTGCCCAATGGGTTAGTCTACCACCACTCTCTGTTATAGAATGAGAACATCAAGTGGAAGATCTAAGAAATTCTCAAGAAGGGGCACATCCATCCCAACTCATCACCTTACGGGAGCCCAATTGTGCCGGTACAAAAGAAAGATGGAACCTGGAGACTCTGCATTGATTATCGGGCCCTGAATAAAATCACAGTTGGAAACCGATACCCAATTCCCTGAATTGACCATCTCCTTTATCACCTCATGGGGGACAAATAATTCAGTAATATTGATCTAAAGTCAAGCTACCAACATGTCCCGATAGAACAGATAGATGTATGGAAGACCGCCCTCAAGTCAAAGAAAGGTCTTTTCGAATGGTTGGTCATGCCCTTTGGCTTGAAAAATGCTCCAACCACTTTCATGAGGATGATGGATGATATCCTATGACCATTCACCAATACTTTTGTAGTGGTGTATCTAGATGAAATTCTCAATTACAACAAGACTTGGGCAGAACACTTGTAGCATATTCAACAGGTTCTGCACACCCAAAGACAACACAAGATATACACCAACTTGGAAAAATGATCCTTTGACATGGATAGGGTCCATTACCTAGGCTACATTGTTTATCAACATGGTGTACGTGTGGATCTAGCCAAGATCCAAGTCATCTATGATTGGCCACCCCCAACCACCCTCACTGAGCTTCGAAGCTTCTTGGGGCTTGCCAATTTATACCGCAGGTTCGTGTTGGGATTCTCCCATATTGCATGGTCTCTCAACCAAGTAACTAGGGGTGGTGGTAAGGATAAATTTGTGTGGGGCCAGTCCCAACAACAAGCATTCAATGATTTGAAGCATCACTTGTGCTCAACCCCAATACTTTCACTACCAAACCTGCAACATCCCTTTGACATCGAGACAAATGCTTCAAACTATGTTGTTGGCACCATTCTCACTCAGCATGACCACCCCGTGGCCTATCATATTGAGACACTATCAAATGATGTCCATAAGTACCCTAATTACGACAAAGAAATGTACTCCATTATGCAAGCATGTTTCCAATGGAGACATTACATTCTTGGGAAGGAGACAGTCATCCACACTGATCATAAGCCACTGTAGTTCATGCAGACACAAGGAAAATTTCATAATGAGTTCCATAAGAAGTGGTCCACATACTTGAAACAATTCTGCCTCAACATCAAGTATAAAACAAGAATCACCAACCACGTCGTTGATTGCCTTAGCAGACCACCAGTCACGACACTCACCATGGTGCTAGACTTTTGTTGCCATGAGACCTATGGATGGCCCCAACTCTATGAGACAAACCCAGACTTCACCACCACCTACCAAATGTTGGCACAAACACAATTGTCACTAATTTACATCTTCAATATGGGATGCTATGCCATCTGGGCCATATCTGCATTCCATCAAGAAAGCGAGCGAAGTTGATATGGGAATCCCACTACAATCAAGTGGCAGGACACTTCAATGTCGAAAAGACAATGAAAATTCTGTAGAAACATTTCTACTTGCTGAAACTTCGACAAGAGGTCAGCAAGTATATCAAGTCCTACACTGCCTACGCTATTTCCAAACCGACCACTAAGAAATAGGGCCTGTACAGCCCTCTGCCTACTCTTTACAAGCCATGGGAATCCATCTCCATGGAATACATGTCGGGCCTCCCATCCACCAAGTGGGGAAATGACTGTGTTTTTGTGGTTGTTGATTGCTTTTCTAAGATGGTGATTCTGGCCGCTTGCAAGAAGAGCATCGCAACATATGCCACTTCCAAGCTCTTCTTTGAACAAGTTTGGGTACATTTTGGAATCCCACAAACCGTTGTCTCAGATTAAGACAATCGATTTATCAACACATTATGGTCGAGCCTCTGGTCATTGTTGGACACGAAGCTCAATAAATCCCCGACCTTCCACCACCATACAGATGGCCAAATCGAGGTCGTAAATCGAATGATCGTGCATATCCTGCACATGTATAATTCCAAACACCCTTGCACATGGGATGATAGCCTTCCCTATGTCCAACATAGCTACAACTGAGCCTTGCATAGCTCAACTGGCTACAACCCCTTTCAGGTGGGGTTGGGATTCCATCCATTGGGTCCCATAGATATTGCACTACCCCTTGTGGTCACCTCAACTGACTCATCTCCTGCTCCAACTGAAGATGAAAAAGCCACTCGGTTCATTGAGAGGATCCAACACATACACCAATAGGTTCATGATATCCTACAGACGTCCAATGACAATTACAAGCAACACCATGATCAACACCGAGTGCCACATAAGTTTCAGGTGGGCGACAAATTTTGGTTGCATTTGTAGAAAGAACACCTTACCGGACCCCATTGGAAGATTTTTCCACTTCGTTATGGGTCGTACACCATCACCAAGGTTGTGGGTGATAATAATGTTTAGCTCAACATTCCTCTTTTCCTTGGCCTACACCCAATGTTCAATGTGGATCTCCTTCAACCTTATTTCCCACTATTATTGGACACCTCAGAGATAGAAGAACAACTGGCACCCACAGAGCTCAACCTTGACTACATATAATAGGCATCCAGTGATCATATTGTGGACAAATAGGTCAAGGGCACTCACCAACAAAGGATCCATATTTATCGAGTTGTCAAAGCAGGGAAGCTCCTGCATCAAGGCAAGTGGCTCACCCAAGGCCAAATTCAACATAAATTTCTTCATCTAATGGGGGAACTCAATGCAATGGAGACCATTGCTTCCTAATGGGGGAGGATTGATCCAGATGGATTTCAGTGGCCTCCCACCTATTCCAATTGGCTCATTTTGGCATTTTTCCAGTTCGACAGTTTTTTTCTAGTTTTCGGGTCCGTGACTTCCGGGGTCGTTTTGAGGCCCTAAACAACATTTTTAGGGCTCACCACAATGAATATGTGTATGGATTGCCACATGCAACATTTCTATTCCTCGGATAGACCTTTCCAATGGGATATTGTGCACCTAAAACAAAGATCGTATGCAAAAGTTACGACCCCGAGAAGTTGATGTACTGACTTACCCAAACGAGGTCCACATGACTTTTGGTGCATCATCTCCTAGGATTAGGTTTTTGGATGTCTAGGGTTTTTGACATTATTTTTTATTGTAAAAATTTCTTGAGAGCTTCATTGTAATCATCTTCTGGTGAATGAGAGCATCCGTCACATCTCTTCTCAAAGATAAGCTGCCACCATTCTAGCAAGCTTGTTTTCCGTTGCATTTTACAGTTTCAACTTATTTCCTTATTGAATAGAAACTGATTTTACTGTATATCTATTATTTTGTGTTAAGCATATTTTGATAATAATTTGTATTCATTTCATTCTTCTCATAAAATCCAGATCATCCCAGGTATCAAACTATATTTTTTGGTTTATGTTATGCATGCAATAATTTTGGACATAAAGCTGTAAATTGCAGAGCTAATAGAAGGAACATAAACAACTTTGAAAGTCATACACAAAACAATTATCGAAGAAGGCCTAGTGAAACACAGAGAAGAAGCTACAACAAGTTTGAATGATTGAGCACTAAAGTGGAATGCTACAAGTGCAATAAATTTTGACACATAGCCAAATATTGTAGAATGACAGTCTCTCTTAGAGAATCACAACATAACAACAATAGTCACATACATGAACCTTACAAGAGAACATGGATAAAAAATCAGAATCAATATAGCAATGAAGAATGCACACTCGCTCTACAAGCTAAGCATAAGAAGCATGGTTGGTGTGTTGAAAATGGTTGCTCAAAGCGCATGATAGGTGATGAAGAAAGGTTTTTAACATTGATAAAGAAAAGAGATGGACCAATCTCCTTTGGAAACAACGACTCGGCTAGAATAATTGGAAATGACACAGTAAGAATTGGAAACAAGGATATGAGGGAAAAAAATGTTCTACTAGTGGAAGATATGAAACATAATATTCTAATAAGTTAAATGTGTGACCAAGGTCACAAGCTTATGTTTGATTCATAGAAATGCGAGATAATAAAAGTAGGTTCATGCAAATTGGTTGCAACAACTGTAAGAACTTCAAGCAACATATATGTATTAAGTGAAATTGGAAATGAAAAGTGTTGTCTAGGAAAGGAAGATGAAGTTTGGATATGGCACATAATAATGGGTCACATAAACTTTGATAACCTCATCAAAGTTAGAAAAAAGGAAGAAGTCAGAGAAATTACCTAGATCATGAAGCCAACCAACACATTATGAAAGCATTGCCAACGAGGAAAGTAAACAAAGACCAGGTTCAAATCAAAGGAATAATCAATGACAAGACCACTGGAAATTGTGCATACTGATCTAGTCAGACCAACTAGAACAAAGGGTTTAAAAGGTGAGAAATACTTTATGTTATTGGTTGATGATTATATAAGAATTTATGTAGTTTGTTTTCTCAGGAATAAGTTAGAAGAATTTGAAAACTTCAAGGTATACAAGGAAATGGTTGAAAATGAAATGGATTCAAAAATCAAATGCTTGAGATATGATAATGGAGGAGAGTTTACTTCAAAGGAATTTATGGATTTCTGTAGCAAGCATGGAATAAAAAAGAATTTATGGATTTTTGTAGCAAGCATCGAATAAAAAGAAAATTCTTTGTTGCTAGAACACCTCAAAAGAATGGGGTCGTCGAAAGAAAGAACAAGACAATACAGGAAATGGATCGAACAATGTTAATGAATTCCAAGTTGATAGATGTTTTTTGGACACATGTAGTGCATATAGTTCACATTCAAAACAAAGTAATGCTCAGGAACAACAATGAAAAAAATCCTTACGAGCTATGGAAAGGAAGACCAACAAATGTGAAGCACTTTAGAGTCTTTGGAAGCAAATGCTACATCAAAAGAGAAGATGGTAGAATGAGAAAGTTTGATTCTCGTGTAGACAAAGGCATACTTGTTGGTTACTCAAGTACAAGGAAAACATACAAATGTTACAATCTAAGGCTCAAAAAAGTGGTGGAAAGCATCAATGTAACGGTTGATGAGACATGTGGACAAAAATTAAAGGAATAAGAAAAAGAGTCAGTGGAACATGTTTATAAAGAAGAAGCAAAGGATGACGAAGCAATAGAAGGGGAAGATGAAGAATATCAAATAGAAGTAGAAGAGAAAGAACAACAAGTACCTCCAAATATACCTCACAAACAAATACAGAAGAATCATCCGTCAGATCAGATTATCAGGAACAAAGATGCAGGAGTTGAGACTAGAAGAAGAATTCATTCACCAGAACAGCTGCACCTAGAACTCTTATCTTCGATTGAACCAAACAATTTTGAAGAAACCAACAAGAAAGAATTCTGGATAAAGGCCATGGATGAAACATTGGATGAGATAGAGAAGAATGACACTTGGGAATTGGTTCCAAGACCAAGGAACAAGAATGTGATCGACACAAAATGGGTCTTCAAGAATAAATTGAATGAATATGGATAGGTTACTAGGAACAAATCTATATTGGTATGTAAATGATACACACAGGTTGCAGGTATCAACTTTGAAGAGACATTTTCCCCAGTTGCTAGAATGGAAGCAATTAGATTGATACTAGCCTATGCATGTTCAAAGAATATTAAAGTGTATCAGATGGATGTGAAATCAATTTTTTTGAATGGAGAACTAGAAGAAGAAGTCTATATTGAGCAACCCGAATGATTTCAATTATCAAAAAATGAAGATTATGTTTGCAGATTAAATAAGTCCTTGTATGGTCTGAAACATGCCCCTAAAGCATGGTATTCTAGACTAGACAAATACTTACAACAACAAGGGTTCAGAAAAGGAAATGCAAACATAAACCTCTACATCAAAGTAACTCAAGATAATATTTTATTAATTGATGTTTATGTTGATGATATTATTTTTGGAAGTGATGATGACAGGTTGAGCCATAAATTTGGAAAGGATATGCAAAATGAATTTGAAATGTCATTACTTGGAGAACTATCCTTCTTTCTAGGTCTTAGGATATGTCAAAGCAACCAAGGATTTTTTATTTCTCAAACCAAGTATATCGGAGAAATGCTAAAGAGGTTCAGAATGGAAGATTGCAAACCAATCAATACTCCTATGCAAACCAATTGCAAGTTAAGTAAATATGATTATTCAAAGTCTACAAATCAGAGGCAGTACAGGTCAATGATTGGCAACTTATTTTATGTGACAACATATAGACCAGATGTAATGTAGACAGTTAGATAGGTGGCAAGAATTCAAGCATCACCAAAGGAATCACATGTTCTAGTAGTAAACAATATATTCAAATATCTCAAGGGTACAAAAGAGTTTGGATTATGGTATCCAAAAGGAAAGGATTTATCACTTATTTACTACATAGATGAAGATTGGGCAGGTTGCATTGATGACCGATGAAGCACCAATGGATAATCGTTTTACTTGGGTGAGTGTTTTGAATCTTGTCTAAGAAAGAAACAATCATCAATATCATTATCTACAACCAAAGCAGAGTATATTGCAACAACAACATGTTGTACACAGGTTCTATGGATGAAACAAACTCTGACAGATATACATGTTGAGTATGATGAGCCCATCCCAATCTATTGTGATAATACAAGCACCATCAATATCTCAAAGAACCCAGTGGTGCACTCCAAGACGAAGCACATTCCAATCAAGTATCACTTTCCATGGGAACATGTTCCAGAGAAGAACATCATAGTTGAATATGTGGGAACAAAAGAGCATGTGCCATATATCTTTACAAAATTGCTTCCAAGGGAAGCCTTTGAGTATCTTCACCAGAGACTTGGAGTAATTTATACTCCAAAATGAATGCTTTTGAATGATTATCTTATATGTCTTAGATTTACATGAGGAAGCACCATAAAGAGGAAAATTCAAGTTGGGGGAGCAATTTCAGGAAGATTTAGGTCAGGGGGAGCATCCCTAAGGAAAATTCAGTTAGGGGGAGCAACCTTGGATGAGAAGTTTCCTTTTCCATTGATGTCAAAGGGGGAGATATTTATCATATGTAGGATAGAGAGTTAAATTATTGGAGAGAGATCACAAATGCATGGTTCCAGAGGGAGCGATGGTCATAGGGGGAGCATGGGAAATATGAATTCAATATTGCATAAGAGTGTTGCCATTAATGCCAAAGGGGAAGATTGATGATTAATTGGGTTGGTTTTCATTGATGTCAACCCTTGAACCAAGTCTAGTAGAAAATTCTCGTAGCCCCAACAATATGATTAAGGGACTTAAATTTGATTGATGTATAATGGTATGAAGTTTAATATATTTGCAGGTTAGACTATTCTAGATGGATAGTAAATTTCATTCCATTTTCGGTGATATGCAGGACGCCACATAATTCCTTACGATTAGAGAGTTATGGCTTGGTGAAGTTGGAGAACCCTCATGAGTTATCTAGAAAGTCAAAGAAGTCAAATTAATTCTAGAATCTCCTAGAAGAAGTTGACTAGTCAAGTGGGTGAAACTAGGAGTTAGCCATGGGTTAAGTTGTTGCAATAAAAAAATAATTAAAAATAATTTAGTTGCAACTAGAAGTGGAGAATTTACTGTTTGTATCAAAGTGAGTTAGATGTGAACAAGTGGTTAGAAGTGGGTTATCCATAAAAGAAGGAAAGTGGGTTAAGTTGGTTAGAAGGTAACCCATTGAGGAAGCTACATGGAATTATAAATAAGAGAGAAAGAATATCCCATTAGCCCCTATCGAATATCGTTGAATATCTATCTTGTGAAAGGTTATTTGGGCAGGTATTATTGATACAAAAAAAGTGTGGCAGAAAAATCGTGGCAGAAAAAGTGCGCTAGAAAAATCGTGACAAGCAAAGTGAGGCAGAAAAAATCGCTGCAGGAAAAGTGCAGTAGAAAAATGCAGCAGAAAAATCGCGACAGAAAAATTGCGGCAGAAGATTCGCGGCAGTAGAATCGCGACAGTAGAATCACGACAGCAAAACCGCGACAACAGAACTCTACAAGAAGAAAAAGGTATGGTTTTCATATGTGTAGTGTTGAATCTACGAATCTGGTTGAGGGTTTACCTTGTAAATCTGTTGGATGACCTCTTGGAAGTTTAGGGCTTGCTGTAGAGTTGATCTGAGGCAGATCTATTGAAGTTTTGTATTGGTTCATCTTTGAGGGATTTTGGTTGAGGTATGTTGCTGAAGTTATTGGTACATATAAAGGTTTTATAACAATGAGGTTCTAGCACATGGTTTGAGGTACATACTTGTGGTATAGTGTTTAAGGCATATGTGATCAGATCAAATTGGTTGATGAGTATACAATGACAGGTTTCTGTTGGAAGCCAAATATTCATGTCATTTTCATTGATTTTTTAAACATAGTTTTCAAAGAATAAAATCTTCTATAGCTGCCTCTTTGTGTCTGCTAAGAATTCATTTATGTTTTTTGTTTTGAAAAAAATTGCTTGATTGACTGTGTGTTTTTGAGTTCATTTCTTTCATATAATCTCTCCTTTTTTTTTTTCTTGTACAATTTCATGACTGTTTAAGCATGAAATTGAAACAAGCTCTAGTTTGAACACATCATACATATTCTAGAGTTTCTCTTTATGAAATTGGATGAATACCTAAGAGCACCTAAAGATCTTAAGAACCTTATGATGATATTGAGCTTATCGTTTTGTGAGTGGTGTCTTTACCATTAGTGCATGGGTTGATCACCTTTGGGGTGTGCCTTAGTCATTTTTTTACATTTGGAGTGTTATACTATCACATACCACATCTACGATTGCACATAAAACATAAATTTTGGTATAAATTGAAATATGGATGCTATCCCTTATTGTCATATCGTAGTCTCATCGTTATTGTACAGGATTGTCAGCTATGCTATGAAACAATTACTCCTTCATCCTTCTGCCTTAAGCTCACATTCATTACCTCGGTGGTGGTGCTTCATTTTTTGGGCTAGGTGGTCAATAGAGGAGGTGGTTCTCAATCACACTTGTCCTCTGGTTCAACATTTACTCAACAACCTGAGTGGTGGCTATGGTGGCTTTCTTTTGAAGCCTTAGTTATCAGGTCTCCTCTGAAAATGTAGAGCTTATCCTTTATATCGCATAGTTTCAAACACACGCCCCTCTTCACTACTCCTACTGGTATTTCGTGACCAAACCAATGGCACTTGTGGCGAGGATAGAGCTAAATGGCTCACAGGCCCTGCTCTCACACTATGACAATGTGGACGATCTCGTGGCCTTTGGTTGGGTTAGGTTCATACAATTATTCGAGGGTTTTAACCTCGAGGTTGCTCAATATTTTTCCCAAACCTTCGATGGTACTAAGGCCAAGATAGGAGATATACAGTTGGAAGTGACCGAGGATTAGATTGCAGAAGCCACAAGATTGTCCCAACAAGGAGATTGTTGGTTCAAGAACCTCAAATTTGAAGGTATCCCTTGGCATTTGCTAATGGTCTCTAGAGGTCGCGATACAATGTCAAAGGTACACCGGTTGTTTTGTTTAAACCCCGATGACATAGTTTACTGTTGATACTCAAGAAGTTTGTCACATGCGAGGGTAGATATGGACTATTTTTCCTGTTTCATATCTGTTTGTTGATGGTGTTTTTAGGGTTTGGTTTAAATATTCCATTTTACTTGCTCAAAAGCCTGCAAAAGTTGGCTAGATTTTACCAAAGGAAAAACCTTAATGCACAGTCTAGCTTATTTCATCACGACCTCATTCGAATCTTGGTCATTTCACAACTGTCAAAGGTTGGGGATAATTGACAAGATTTCGTGGATAGGAATGGTTTCACTCCACCTAAAACTATAATCGACTCACCTCTGTGTTTTGATGAGCCCACCAGCCCTTGCCTATCGACTCCTTATTTGAGAAACCTTCATGTCGAATTACAAGGAAGCCCTGTGTCAATAACCAAAATCCCTTTTGTTTTTCATAAGTCATCCAGAGGCACACACCAGAGGCATGATTTTGTTCCTAAAAAATCCTTAGAAGATGTGTTGGATAATCTGAAGAGTAAGGTCCTTGTTGTTCCTTGTCCTGGGCCAGATATGGTTGATTTAAGTGAAATTAAAATCGAGAAACATGGTAGACTTAAAACATATAGAGTTCCAGATATTGATTTTAAGAACACAATATCTCGTCGATTCGTATCCATAATGTTGAGGAATCGACATCACAATCGTGAAAAACCTGTCCCTATTATTGATGTCGACAACCAGATTTATGTTGATGATACCAACGTCGATGCACCCCAATTCGATTTCATATCAAATCTGCCTCCTTTCTTAAAGAAACAACAAGGTTTTTCAGGAATTCAACACGATCTCAAAAGGATCATTGAACAGGGTAAATTTCCCACTACAGACCCGACTCGTCCATTACCAAGCGTAGAACCGGTGTATTGTGAGAATTGTTTTGACTGGATCGAAATATACTATCGAGATATTCCTTACCTACAGACACATTTGAATCAAGTGATCACTCAGAACTCAGTTATTGAAAGGGAAAACGATGAGCTCAGAGCTTGCATTCGATCGATTTCACACAAATCCAGCAAGCATATTAAGAGATCAGGAAATGTGGTTATTAAAAACTCCACCAATTTCAATACTATTATAAACTCAGATTTATCTGATGTTTCTCTTTCAAATTTCTAATTGGTAAATAGTTCCCTTATTTTTCACGATTTGATTTTGTTTGGATAATAAGTTAATTCGTTTTGATTTTGTTTTTATTTAGACCATCTACAGAATCAAAGATTTTGTAGCTTGTCTTTTGAATTATTTGTTTTGCTTATTGTCTAATTTAGATTTCGTTTTCCTTGTCTCAGATGAACAACAAGTTGATTTGCTACGATTAATGGAATGAGTCATAGGTTGAGCATATAATGAACTTGTAATTTTGTTTTGTTGAAAAACAATGTTTAATGATGTAACTATTTTGGATTGTAAGATTTCAACAGAATTATATTTTTGTTATTTAATTTTAGTAAAATATTATTAAAAAAAGATCTGCCTCTATCTTGCATGATATGAGGAACATATCAGGAACTTGTTTAAATAGTGTTGCTTGCCCAATGATAGGGGGAATTCCTCCTGGACCATATGATGGACTTATTTTTTTTGAAGTATATGAGATACAGTTTACTCTTTGTCTTTCGTCTTGTGTAGACTGTGAAATGTTTTCATTGTTTCTCATGTAATTTTTATATGTGAAATTTTATGTGTATCGAATTAGCTTTAGTCTGTTTTGCATATAACCTTTCATGTTATGTTTTTTTTTATGTAGTCCATTATATTTTGGTTCTGTCGATATATGTGATTGTTCACCTATCCAAACATTTTGAGTTTACATCTGATGTTAGGAAGCTGGTAATACCATTTACTGAGAGTTGGAATTTCTTTCATTTTCAGTTATTGGACATTCTAAAGTCACATGATATAAAATCGTTTGTCTTTCTGTCAACATAAAATTGTTCCGAAATATAAAAGAATTCTTTGAGTTTTTTCAGGAAGTATCATCCTTGCTTTTGTCATAGATTTATACTTGACACAGGTTAAGTGGATATTATACAAATACAGAAAGACAAATCTTACTTAGTACTGCTGATCAACGTAAGGCTAGTTAGTTTATTACTTATTTAATTTGTTGATTTGCGAGTGAATAATGATTACATCATTTAAACGTTAAATGCTTTGTCCATGATCGTTATATCATTTACAATCTTATTCACTCATTGTTTATTAGTTTGTTAGTTATAGTACTAAAACAATCCTGTTTATTTTTAATCTTGTCTTGATCCATTAGTTGAAGACAATTATTTTCACAAGGCTTTACTTAAACCTTGTAATTGTATATATCTATTGTATATAATAATATTGTTAGTTAAGAGATTGTAATTAATGTGTCAATTGATAGAATTGTATCTTTAGTTAGTTCACATCTCTTAGTTATTTTAGAATCCTAGTTGGCTATGGAGCCATAAAACCCATCAGGGTAGATTACCCCAAATGGCTTGGGTTAAATAGACAACCCCGGTCCCGATCTTCCCTTCTCGTTGATGGTGTGTCATAAACACCCATCAACAAATGGTGCTAGAAGGAGGGACTGCAAGTCATTGATGGCACGAGGAGGCCGCATGACCCCCCCAAACAATCGTTCTCCTATCATGACGCGTAGTCACTCAGACCCTAACGTTACACTTGACCCAACTACTACCTCTGAAACTACTCCTGAAATTCTCATCAAGCCAGTGACACCAGTTCCTCAAGGGATTGATGTACATGAAATTGTTCGCCATTCAATTTTGAGAACTCAAAGTGCTTTGTCCCGAATGAGATAGACTGGTAGACAACTAAATTATCCCCTTGATTTCACCAATCTGCAAGAACAACCCCTTGACACTAGTCTACCCGGTAACACATTAGGCGGTGACACCACCGATCCTACTGAAGCACTAATCCTTGGTGTTGGGGGATCTAGTCTCCCACCATCCCCACTTGGTTCTTCTCCACCCTCTTCAAGAGAGGAATCTTTAGACGAAGGCAACTCTTCATCTGAATAATATCAACCTTCAAATCCACCAACTCCCATGGAAAACCAAAATAATCCTGCTAGACCTTGGCTTGATCAAGATGTCGTGGCAGTGCCTGGACCCCAACACCCATTGCTCAAAAATATGAAAAAGTGGCTGCCCAAATTCAAACCAGATTCGAAGCAATCAATTCAGTATCACATCAAGAAATTCATGTTAGCTGTTAGGCTTCAGAGTGTCGAACATGAGGATGTCATGTGTAGGTTATTCCCATACACTTTTGAGGGGAATGCTTCAACCTAGTATTTTGCGCAACAACCTCAAATTATTGTCTCTTGGGACAAGTTTGAAACCTACTTTCTACAAAAATTTGGAGATGATAAATCTCCAGAAGTCCTGGTAATGGAACTTTCTAGTATGGAAATGAATCCTAAAGAAAAAGTTAAGGATTTCAACCAAAGATTCCTTATGTTAAAAAAAAAATCCCTGTAGATTCGATGCTTGCAGAAAACTTGACTGTTGCATACTATACTAAGGCCCTGCATAACAATATAGCTATATGGGTTAAAAGGTCCAAAAAGAACACATTACTAGAATAATTTGAGGAGGAAGTCCTTATCGAGAACGACATTCTGAGTTTAAAAGATAGTTTAAATAGTGAGGTTGAAACAATTTCATATTCTAAAAATAAAATAGAAATTCTCACTAGACCTCCTCAAAATAAAAACCCACAAGAGACATTAGACTTGCAAAGTTTGCAGAAATCTTTCCAGAAATTATCCAATCAGATCATAGACTTAAAAATATCTTCTGAAGAGGAATATACAAGTAAAGGAAGTTTTATACCACCTTTCAGGAAACCTTTTCCTACAAATCGGCCAAACCCGACCATAGAAGTTATGAACTTTGAGGGATTACAATATGATTTGCAAGCAATACTGGAAGCACATGATAACACTGTTTCTGCACCTCCAAAAAATCAAGATGAAACAGGTGAAGAAGAAACACCTGATGAGGAGGACTCATCTCCTCCCATATTCGGGCATTTGTCGGACAACATCCTTGAAGCAAATTTTGAAATTGTCCATCCTTATAACACTCAAAGTAAAGTTCAAAACAAGCTCCCACTCAAAACAAGTATGAATGTGGTTTCCAAAGAACCAAAACAAAATGAAACTAGACAAAACCCTATTGCCCCAGTTTTAGAATATGACCTGGTTGAAGATCTTAAAAAACTAAGGGAAAATATATCAATTTTTTAATTACTTAAGTTCCCCCTTATCCTACAGAAAATTCTCCAAAGTATAGCTGAAAATAATAAAAAGAATGACCATCAACAAAAAATCAGCAGAAAATGACACCAATAAAACAAAAGATGTCTCCGGTAAAAAATCATCTGAAAATAAGGATAAAAGGGACGTATCAGAGAAAACTGTAGGAAATTTAGATAGGACTATTTCAGGTACAACCATAAAAAATCAACAGAATTCTACTGTCTCGTCACGAAAAAATGCACCTCCTTTTTTATTAACTTTCGAAATTTTCAACAGGAATGTACATAACAGTATGGTTGATTCTAGCACCTCATCAAATGTAATGCCTCTATATGTGTGTCAAAAAATTAAAGATAAAGTAAAACCTTCTGATTTAAAAGTAATTCAGTTAGACCGAACTAATGTCAAGGTCATTGGTGAACTTAAGAATGTATTGATAAGGTTGTCGTCTAACCCTAAGGTCCACCAAGTAATTGATATAATTGTTGTTGACATTCCAAAAGTTTATAGTTTATTTTTTAGTAGAGATTGGTCAGAGAAGTTACATGGCTATTTTTCTACAGATTGGTCTCATCTGTGGCTGCTAGAAAATGGATAGCCTAACAAGATCATAATAAACAGAGAACGTTACCTCAAGTGCACTGTTACATATTTAAACGATCCTAATGAGCCTTTTACTACTGCTGTAAATACAATTGAGGCACATGGAATGAATACTTTTTTTGGAAATTTCATCACTGAAATATCCTCTATCACCGACCCAGAACAATAATTTGAAATATCGGCCTATACTCAGACGACAACTCTGGGAAGTACACTGAACATTGTTGATGATGAAGAAATCTGGTCCTTATACTTTGATGGATCTAAATCCTGGGAAGGGCCATGCACTGGTTGTGTACTGAATGATCCTAAAGGTAATAAAACGTTTATTGCTTGTTGATTGGAATTTGAATGTACTAACAATACAACAAAATATGAAGCACTTTTGCAGGGACTAAAGAAGGCATTGGATCTCGATGTGCAAAACTTGGTAGTATTCAGTGACTCTGAAATCATAGTCAAGCAGGTAAGAAACGCGATACATTGTTTATCACTGCATTTGAAAAACTACCAAACCAAGGTATGGAGTTTAATACATAAATTTCTCACTTTTAATATAAATTCCATTCCTAGGTCGAGTAATTCAGAAGCTGATTTATTAGCTAATGTTGCCTCGAAATTATTGCCTATTGAGGGTCTTTCTCCTAACACATTCTCATTTGAATTGTTGTTTAGGCCATCAATTTCCAACAACATCACCAATTGGCAAGTGTTTCATGAAGATCAACAGATTATCAATTTTCTGCATATGGAAGATACTTTCCAAGATGTGGTAATCGATGAAAGAACCCATAACGAAAACCTCCGAGATTTCACGCTAATATCCGATCCTCATTCTCCAGAATTATCATCTGAGCTGGTAAAATATATACCCAAATATGTTGTTAGATTAGAGAAATTTTATGATCTACATGACAAGTTTAGAGGGGTATTTAATTGCAAAACTAATAGTTCCTCATTACTGTATGAAACTGTAAATTTACGAACACAATATAATCCTCAAAATATCAATCTGGGAAAAGGGTGTTCTGAACAAGAAAAATATGCATTCATAAAATTGTTCAAAGAATTCAAAGATTTGTTTTCTTGGACGTATGATGATCTAAAAACTTTTGATCCAAACATAATACAACATGTAATTCCCATGAAACCCCAAACCCAACCTTTTCAACAAAAAATGAGAAAAATGCATCCTAAATTAGAACCCATTGTAAAAAAGGATCTAAATAAATTACTTACCGCCAAGATCATTTTTCCAGTCTGACATACTCAGTGGGTATTCAACTTAGTCCGAGTAAGGAAGAAAAATGGGGAAATTCGACTTTGTGTCGATTTTCACAACTTAAACATGGCCTCTGATAAAGACAATTACCCCGTTCCACCAATGAAACAAATTTTGCAAAAAGTATCTGGTTATGAAAGACTATCCTTATTAGATAGTTTCTCAGGGTATAACCAGGTCCTTATGTCTCCATCACATCAACTGAAAACCAATTTTCCTACCCCACGGGGAACCTACCCCTATAGGAAAATGCCTTTTGGATTGATCAATGTCGGTGCCACCTTCCCGAGGGAAATGTAAATTTCTTTTCGTGGCCTTATCAATCAGTCAGTTGTTGTCTACCTGGATGATGTCACTGTATTTTCGAAGAACATGAAAGATCACTTGTTTCATCTTAGGGTTGTGTTAGAACGATGTCGCAAGTTCGGTATTTCACTCAATCCTAAAAAACAGTCTTTGCAGTAGAACAAGGGAAATTTCTTGGGTTTATAGTCTCCAAAGATGGAATGATAATTGATCCTGAACGAACCCAAGCCATTTCCAACCTTGCCCCACCTTCTTCCAAAAAGGAAATGCAATCCTTTTTGGGTAAAATTAATTTTGTCAGACGATTTGTTCCAAGTTTTTCTGAGATGGTTAGACCTCTACACAATCTGATAAAAAAGGATGTTCTGTACAAATGGGGATCACAAGAGAATCAATCTTTTAATTCCATTAGAAAATTTATAACCGAAGCACCCTCCTCAATGAGTCCTAATTTCTCCCAGGATTTCACATTGTATACTTTTGCATTCGACAGATCTTATGCTGATGTGCTCACACAGAAAAATGATGAAAACAATGAGATACCTATTTCATTTATAAGCTCCGCCTTTAAAGGAGAAAAATTAAATTACCCCACGGTAAATCAACAGGCATACACTATCTTCAAAGAGGTTAAACATTTCAGGTCTTACCTTTTGAAATCCAAGATAAAAGTCATTGTTCCATACCCTGATGTAAGAAATTTGTTAGTGCAGAAAGAGCTAGGGGAGAAAAGGGAAAATTGGATGACATCCCTTCAGGAGTATGATCTCGAAATAGTGCCTACACAAATTGTTAGAGATCAAGGCCTTTGTAAATTGGTAGTTGATTTAGTTGAAAAACCAGAAAATCAAATAAATACATCAATTGCAAATCTGCATAACGAAACACAAATCTGTTGTACACGAACTGTGCCTAATACATGGTATGATAATATCAGATTTTATTTGCTTCACATAACTACTCCTTGCAAACTTGATCCAAAAAATAGCAGAGCACTGAAGCTCATATCTTCATATTTTCAATTAATTAATGATATATTATTTCGAAAGAATTTTGACGGTGGTTTTCTGTGTTGCCTAGAAAAAGAAGAATCCGAAAGGGTGTTAGCTGAACTTCATTCCGATGATGCTAGGGGTCACTTTGGTGGAGATAAAACCACCCACAAAGTACTTAGGGATGGCTACTATTGGCCCACTTTATTTAAATACGCTCACACTTTGGCCCGCAAATGTATAATCTATCAAAAGGCTGCAGGACGGGTAAAAAATGTTGCTTTTCCTTTACAACCTGTTACGGTAGACACACCATTTCAATAGTGGGGCCTAGATATTATAGAACCAATCAATCCACCGTCCTCACAGCAACAAAAATACATTCTTACGACAACCTATTATTTTACGAGGTGGTCAGAGGCCTTACCATTAAAGATAGTTAACACGAGTTAGGTAGTTTCGTTTACTCTCATATTATCACTCGTTTCAGAATACCTGAGTGTTTAGTTTTCGACAATGCTTCTTATTTTTCTTCCCTGTATATGAATGTCCTTGCTTTATAAAAAGGGATTAAACTAAAATAATATGCCATCTATCACCCACAAAGAAACGGTTTGGCCGAGTCAACAAATAAAAATATGATCAAGATAATAAAGAGAACAGTGTCGGAAAACCACAAAAATTGGCACAATGCGTTGTACAAGGCAATTTGGGCTGATAGAGTCACTCCAAAAGCTTCCATCGATAATTCTCCTTTCTTTCTCATTTACGGAAGATAATCCGTCCTTCCTCCACACATTTTTCTCCCTTCTCTGCAATTGTCGTAGAAAATTCAGGAGGAGGAATGCCCCCCTTTAGAGAATCAGATAAACGCTTTATTAAAATTGGAAGAAGTAAGGACACAAGAAAAACATACATTGGATCAACATCAACAAATTGTAAAGCGCTGGTTTGATACAAGTTCGTCCTCAGAAATAAATTTTAATGTAGGGGATTTGGTCCTCAAATGGGACAAAGCGCATGTGAGTAAAGGAGAACATACGAAGTTTCAAAACCTGTGGTTGGGGCCTTTTTTGATTTCTGAAAAATTGGGTCCTAGTTATTTTCATTTGCACAATTTAGAGGGACAACCAAACACTTTTCCAGTGAATGGCCAATCTCTCAAGAAATACTTCACCTGAGAAAACCAGATTTACCCCCCTTGTAAATATTTTTTAACTTACGTTTTCTTTTGTTTTATTTTCGTTTTTTCATTTTGTTTGGTTTTTTGTGTTTCCTTAATGATTATTTCTGAATAACCATTAATTATTGAAGGGAATTGGATATTTTTACTAGCGAAAGTTGAGAACAGTTCAATGCATCTACACATTAAGTTCTAAACTCAGATCAATTATGAAAAGTCTTTACCAAATCATTGTTCCCGGTTTTTGTGTAAATCTCAGGGAAATATGACTATCATTAAAAAAATTCTTACGTCGTCCCAGTTCTAATGAGAACAACTAAAAGCACTTCCTCATTCTAGAGTTGATTTTTTTATTTATTGAAATATAAATGTCCAAATCATTATGAAAATTAGAACGAAAAAAAATATTAATGATCAATCCTATGATTGTCTAGCTGTGAAATCTTCAGTATCACCATGCTCTATCATTATCATAAAGTTCTAAAAATTTTACAAACAATTATAAAGAGTTGGAAGCACTATAATGTGTGGGAATTGTGTGTAAACCCATTGGGATACTAAACAGATCTGCTAGCAGTGGGTAAATGCACACATGATACCAAGACAACTTCACCGGGGTACTGAACAGTCCTGCTGGAAGTGAAGCAATGTTGGGTTCGAAGATCCTCATGTATGTTTTTAAATTGATTAGATATCAAGATATTTTTATCATAGATGGACGAATTTTGGATGGGATCGAAGTATTGGAGAGGGTTAAATGACATCCCTGCCGAGGCTATTAATGCCTACCGGAAACAATGGCCCTGTCAACGATATTGGAGTTACTTGTATAAATATCATTACCCTTTGATCGAAACGAAATTTCAGATTGCAATCTTTTGGGTAGAACTTTATTAAATGGCATCACTGTTTTATTTTTCTGAGTTAATGTCGAAATGCTTGGTCTGTTTCTTAATTGTTATTAGTAACTATCTGATTTATCTTTTTCCTGATATATAAATTTTCGATGATGCAGAGATAACTGCTTCACCCAACGAGTCACCATTTTTGGCAGCCAAATATTCATGTCGTTTTCATCGATTTTTTAAACATAGTTTTAAAAGAATAAAATCTTCTATAGCTTACTCTTTGTGTCTGCAAAGACTTCATTTATGATTTTTGTTCTGAAAAAAATTGCTTGATTGACTGTGTGTTTTTGAGTTCATTTCTTTCATATAATCTCTCGTTTTTTTTTTCTTGTTCAATTTCATGACTGTTTAAGCATGAAATTGAAACAAGCTCTCGTTTGAACAAATCATACAGATTCTAGAGTTTCTCTTTATGAAATTGGATGAATACCTAAGAGCACCTAACGATCTTAAGAACCTTATGATGGTATTGAGATTATCATTTTGTGAGTGGTGTCTTTACCATTAGTGCATGGGTTGATCACATTTGGGGTGTGGCTTAGTCGTTTTTTTACATTTGGAGTGTTATACTATCACATACCACATTTACGATCGCACATAAAATGAAAAATTTTGGTATAACTTGAAATATGAATGTTATCCCTTATTTTCATATCGCAGTCTCATTGTTATTGTACAGGACTTATAGCTATGATCTGAAACAATTACTCCTTCATCCTTCTGCCTTAAGCTCACATTCATTACCTCGGTGGTGGTGCTTTTTTTTTTGGGCTAGGTGGTCAATAGAGGAGGTGGTTCTCAATCACGCTTGTCCTCTGGTTCAACATTTAATCAATGACCTGAGTGGTGGCTATGGTGTCTTTCTCATGAAGCCTTAGTTATCGGGTCTCCTCCGAAAATGCAGAGATTATCCTTTATATCGTGTGGTTTCAAGAAAGAGCCCCTCTTCACTACTCCTGCTGGTATTTCGTGACCAAACCAATGGAACCTGTGGTGAGGATAGAGCCAAATGGCTCACAGGCCCTGCTCTCACACGACGACGCTGTGGACGATCTTGTGGCCTTTTTTTGGGTTAGGTTCATACAATTATTCAAGGGTTTTAACCTCGAGGTGGCTCAATATTTTTCCCAAACCTTCGATGGTACTAAGGCCAAGACAGGAGATTTATAGTTGGAAGTGACTGAGGATTCGATTGCAGAAGCCACGGGATTGTCCCAGCAAGGAGATCGTTGGTTCAAGAACCTCAAATTTGAAGGTATCCCTTGACACCTGCTAATGGTCTCCAAGAGGTCGTGCTACAATGTCAAAGGTACACCAATTGTTTTGTTTAAACCTCGATGGCATGGCTTACTGTTGATACTCTAGAAGTTTGTCACATGTGAGGGTAGATATAAACTAGTTTTCCTGTTTCATATCCATTTGTTGATGGTGTTTTTAGGGTTTGGTTTAAATATTCCATTTTACTTGCTCAAAAGACTGCAAAAAATGGCTAGATTTTACCAAAGGCAAAACCTTAATGCACAATCTAGCTTATTCCATCACGGCCTGATTCGAATCTTGGTAATTTCACAACTGTCAAAGGTTGGGGATAATTGGCAAGATTTTGTGGATAGGAATGGTTTCGCTCCACCTAAAACCGTAATTGACTCAACTCTGCATTTTGATGAACCCACCAACCCTTTCCTATTGACTCCTTCTCTAATAAACCTTCATGTCGAATTACAATGAAGCCTTGTGTCAATAAAAAAAAACCCTCTTGTTTTTCATAAGTCATCCAGAGGCACACTCCAGAGGTGCTATTTTATTCCTAAAAAAAACTTAGAAGATGTGTTGGATACTCTGAAGGGTAAGGTCCTTGTTGTTCCTAGTCCTAGGCTAGATATGGTTGATTTAAATGAAATTAAAATCGAGAAACATGGTAGACGTAAAACACATAGAGTTCCAGATATTTATTTTAAGAAAAAAAATCCGTTCTACTCATATCCAGAATGCTAAGGAATTGAAATCACAATCGTGAAAAACCTATCCCTATTATTGATGTCAACGACCAGATTTCTATTGATGATACCAACGACGATGCACCCCAATTTGATTTCTTATCGAATCTGCCTCCTTTCTTAAAGAAACAACAAGGTTTTTAAGGCATTCAACATGATCTCAAAAGGATCATTGAATAAGGTAAATCTCCCACTACATATCTGACTCATCCATTACCAAGCGTAGAAACAATGTATTGTGAGAATTTTTTTGACTGGATCGAAAGATACTACTGAGATATTCCTTACCTACAGGCGCAGTTGAATCAAGTGATGACTCGAAACTCAGTTATTGAAAGGGAAAATGACGTGCTCAGAGATTTCATTCGATCGACTTCACACAGAGCCAACAAGCGTATTAAGAGATCAAGAAATGTGGTTATTAAAAACTCCACCAATTTCAATACTATTATAAACTCAGATTTATCTGGTGTTTCTCTTTCGAATTTCTAATTGGTAAATATTTCCCTCGTTTTTCACGATTTGATTATGTTTGGATAATAAGTTAATTCATTTTGATTTTGTTTTTATTCAAACCAGCTATAGAATCAAATATTCTATAGCTTGTCTTTTGAATTATTTATTTTTCTTATTGTCTAATTTAGATTTTGTTTTCCTTGTCTCAGGTGAACAACAAGTTGATGTGCTACGATTAATGGAATGAGTCATAGGTTGAGAATATAATGAACTTGTAATTGTCTTTTGTTGAAAAACAATGTTTAATGATGTAACTATTTTAGATTGTAATATTTCAACATACTTATCTTTTTGTTATTTTATTTTAGTAAAAGCTTATTAAAAAAAGATCTGCCTCTATCTTGCATGATATGAGGAACAAATCAGGAACTTGTTTAAATAACGTTGCTTTCCTAGTGATAGGGGAAATTCCTCCTGGACCATATGATGGACTTATTTTTTTGAAGTATATGAGATACAATTTACTCTTTGTCTTTTGTCCTGTGTAGACTGTGCAATGTTTTCATTGTTTCTCATGTAATTTCTAGATGTGAAATTTTATGTGTATCGAATTAGCTTTAGTCTGTTTTGCATATAACCTTTCATGTTATTTTTTTTTTATGTAGTCCATTATATTTTGGTTCTGTCGATATCTGTGACTTTTCACCTATCCAAACATTTTGAGTTTACATCTAATGTTAGGTAGCTGGTAATACCATTTACTGAGAGTTGAAATTTCTTTCATTTTTATTTATTGGACATTCTAAAGTCACATGATATAAAATCATTTGTCTTTCTGTCATCATAAACTTGTTCCGAAATATAAAACACTTCTCTGAGTTTGTTCAGGAAGTATCATCCTTGATTTTGTCATAGATTTATACTTGACACAGGTTAAGTGGAGCCCATACAAATACATAAAGATGAATCTTTCTTAGTACTGTTGATCAGCGTAAGGTTAGTTAGTTTATTACTTATTTAATTTGTTGATTTGCGAATGAATAATGATTTCATCATTTAAACATTAAATGCTTTGTCCATTATCGTTATATCATTTACAATCTTATTCACTCATTGTTTATTATTTTGTCAGTTATAGTACTAAAACAATCTTGTTTATTTTTAATCTTGTTTTGATCCATTAGTTGAAGCCAATTATTTTCACAAGGCTTTGCTTAAACCTTGTAATTGTATATAATAATACTATTAGTTAAGAGATTGTAATTAATGTGTCGATTAATATAATTATATCTTTAGTTAGTTCACATCTCTTAGTTATTTTAGAATCCTAGTTGGCTAACAGAGCCATAAAACCCGTCAGGGTAGATTACCCCAAACGACTTGGGTTAAATAGAAAACCTCGGTCCAGATCTTCCCTTCTCATTGACGGTGTGTCATAAATTCCCGTCAACAGTTTCTCAGTGATAGATTTGATATAACATGTTGTGACAATGACATATTCAGTTTCTACATTTGGCACTTATATTTCAAGGTGGTTGGACGGGGCAAGGATAGGTGGTTGTAGCCATCTTCCGATTGCAACCGGAGAACATAGGGGGTTGTATCCTCCTTCTGGTTGTATCCATCTTCTAATTGTAGCCGAAGAACATAGGGGGTTGTATCCTCCTTATGGTTGTAGACAGAGAATTGGGGAGTTGGAGCTTCCCTCAGGTTGTAGCCTGCAAATAGGGGGTCGAAGCCTCCTTCCAGTTGTAGCTAGAAAACAAAGGAAGTTGGTGTTTCAAATGAATGTAATTATTAAAGACACATAATAAAAAAACATTCCATGATTTTCTCCCGCATTGGGTTTCCACGTAAAATACTGGTGTACTGTGTATGTGTGTGATTACTCATTGTTCATGATTTATTTATTCTACACATGATTGAATGATATTGATAAATTGATCATAAAGAAAAATAACATTTATACATTGTGGTTAAAAAGGATTATAATTTTTATATTATTGATTTACCCCCTCTCAGTAATCCAACAAAAAATATACACTCAAAAATGAAAATTATGTGTTTTCTACATGAAAAAAGGGCATGTTGTAAAATGCACGTACTTTAGTGAAAAATACAAGCCTTGTGTTAGGATTTGCATGATAATTTCCTGAAAGCATAATGTTAGGGAAAATTTATATCTTTAGATGAATTATGAACATTATGCACATTGTCCTTGTAGCGTCCCCTCCGTTACGACAACAAATAGCGATGTACACAGGTATATATATATATATATATATATATATATATATATATATATATTTAATTTCTTGCCTTAGGAATTTAAAAGCGTTGCAACATAAATTAATAATGTTGCGAAACATCATCGTAAACAATAACGACAAAAATTAACACATTAACATAATTTATAGAAGCACATAGTCAATGCATTAACATAATTAGTAACGATACATAATCAACACATCATCACATTAGATAATGACACATCATCAACAAGTATCAATAATGACACAAATCCAACACATTAACATAAATAATAGTGACACATGATCAACACATAAACATATATAGCGACACATTTCAATAAATCACAATCAACCTAATCAAAATATACATAATGATCATCCATGTCACTGAACATTAAAATAACTACTTGCCCAACCTATCCTGCATGGTTTGGACCCCTAGGACACATAAGCAACGCTCAAGCCCAGGATTCATCCGATTGATTTTGACCACTTAAGGTCTGAGGGCTGGCGACTATTTTGAGGAACAAGGAGATATCTCATCCCATAACCAACTACTATCCTAAACATCATGACTAGATTCTAAAAGTGAGGCAGGAGATCATGCGTAATTAATCTGGTCAATCACTAACATGAAAACAATAACACTGCATCTACGCAAGAAAGAAAAAGGACAATATTTCAATGACTACATCATTCCTATGCTATTCTAGAACTTAAACTAGTGGTGCAACACAATAAAAAAGTATCATAAACATCTATCAATTTCATGGATATGCGTCTAGTGCCTTAATTGATTAATTTTGAAGTGCAGATTCTAGTTATAAGTAATTCAATAGGTCATGGAGTTTCTCCCCATCTAAGCATTATTGTAACTCAACAGTGCCTATACATTCACATGATTCCTAAATTCAACCATACTTAATCATCAATCTTCACGTTGCAATGGAATAATCTACTTTTACTTAAACAACTTCAAGCAATAATATGGGGCAAAAGAATATAAGGGAATTACATAAATAAGCACAAGACCGAATTCATAAATACAATTTAAGTGATAGGTAGACATCCTTTATAATCATGGTTGGAGTTTTTCTAGAATAGTCTATTAAGGTCATGCATCATTTATCAATTCTTCGAACTTCAGTAGCAAACTGAAATACAACTCCACTAGGTTTTCAATTAAAAGTAATGTTCGTAAGAATATGACTGGAATTCACTATTAATTCTACCTTTCTTAAGACTCCATAAGGTCACTTCTCCAAAAACAAACATAAGAAATTTGGATGTAGAATAAAAATCAAGGGCAAGGCCCCAATAAGACCATACTTCAATGGGTGTGTAAATATATTCAAGTTATTTTTTTTTAAAGAAGGAAGAAGACCCAACCATAAAGTATAAATATTAACTAAGATTTTCCATAACAAACAATCCTATGAGAAGATCAAATCTTCTTAAGGGTGTAATGTGATTCGATGTTACTTCATACTTCAAATCAATATGTCATTTAGAGAAAACATAAGGACTTTTGACAATACTATCAACATGAAGCAAGGAGAAATTTATACAAGGTTAAGAGGGAGGCAACAAGTTAAGCACTAAGACCGTCACGAAGTGGCGGGGTACAAGTGGATTCAATCATTACTTAAGTCTGGATAGAAGCCATGAAATTTCTAATATCCAGGAAGATTCCCAAGGCAGCAAAAATAACCAATTTTTTTAAATAACCCAAATTTAACTAATATGCCCTTCAAGAAAATAAATGAAACTTAAGATGGGTCCCACTGTGGGCAACAAGGATTAAACATATATGTTTATCTTTCTTTGAAAGAACAATAAGGTAAATGGAGAGACTGTTGCAAAGGGTCCCGCGCACTACCATAATTGAGCAAACGAAAAATACAACAAGCATCTTCGAGAGACTAGCCCCAACCTGCTCTGTCACTGTGCAATCTAGACATCAACAAAGGTGTTACTAAGCATAAAGGGATGAAGAAAATAAAGGTAATGTGTCAAGCAGGCGCACTTTCAGGAACATGGTCAAACCACAGAATGGACTCATGGTGGTCAGTATCAATGCAAAAAAGAAGGGATTTTGAACAGTGGTTAAAGTCGAGCCAAATCCTAACTCAACCCCAGAGCTCGGCCAAGCTATCCACGCCTAAGGCTGAGACTATACGCCTATGAGGGAAAGGCACACAAAATCAAACGTGCATTTCCAGGAAAACTGGAACCCTTCCTTTTCTTCAATGCACCGGTCCTCATAGATCTATAAAAGATGAAGTGATAAGGGTGCACATAGGTGCAGCTGGTATCTGGTCCCTCACATAGTAAGATTCGCCCGTAATTTAACTATGGAAATACTGACTAGCCTATTGACGATAAAAATCACAACGAGAATTTCGCCCGCAAAGTATTGCTAAATCCTATTATTTATAAGCTAATGATATATATAATAGTAGTAGGTGGGACCCCCTTGTAGATTGGAGGATCAGATAAAGTTTCTTGTTTGATATTTATGTTGTTGTTTGACACTGCTTATAGGGTTCTACATGATCGATGATGAATTATTGGTTTTGTTTACATCATAATGGAAGATGGATAATGGATTTCATTGTTGGTTCTGTTGCTCTAAATTCTAAATTCCATGTATGAATGGATTATGTTCACTGTTATTACATCACTATTGGTGCCATGATTTATTACTTGTTACACCTGTACAAGACATATGTTAGTTATAACAAGAGACAAGAGAAATATGGAAAAAAAATCCAAGAAGAAGGAGCTAAACTATGCTATGCTATGCTATACTATATGCATTTGAAATTAAAGAAACTGATGTTAGTCCTAACTAGAAATGTTAGTGAATATGCGATTTTATTGAGTTATATGAGGCGCATGTGATATATGTTATAGTATGGTTTTTGGGAAATGGTTAGTACAGATCAGGTGGTGCAATTGGAAAGAAATGTATGCAAGTTTCGATGCATGGATTAATGGTTTGGATGGATGTCGTGTACTACATAATTGAATGAAGGGAGGATGGAAGTGACATGCAGTAAATGCATGTCACTCCATACCTCTCCCATTGGCTATCACCCTAGCTTGATTATTGCTCATTTGATTTTTGTTGTGGTTAAGCTCCAAGATTCAGGGGTGGAGGGAATTGCTCGACCCAACTCGCATTTTTAAGGCCATTTGGTTATAGGTATGTTTTTTTCACCCATCCATGAACTCACTCTGTATATGAAATGAAATTTGGCTCGGTGATGTATTGGTATATGTTTTATTGAGGCTATAAACTATGTAAACTCGTGGTGTTTTCTCTGGAATGACTGTGTGTTTTATTCGTTGCAAATGGAAAATTTGATGGTTGAAGTCGCGATTTCATTGGTTGTTATCTGTGGTGGAAGCCGTGATGGCTCTCTATTGTCTTTATGGGTTTTTGTTGGAGGGTTTCATTCTGTTTGGCCTTGCTGGCCGTCTCCTCATTGTCATTGTAACCACACTCGGTTGTATTTTTTTCTATGGGGTTGTTGTGTACGATTTGAACCACCTTTTGGTCACGACATATCGTTTTCCACCCAATCGTGGGCTCATTTTATGTTATTGGTATCTGCATAGTCAGTTATGGGTGGCTATTATGCCAAGACGCTTGCTTTAGGGTTGGCTGGTATTACCTGAGCTCTGCATGTCTATCAACATTATTTAGTTATTGGGGAAAAACATGAGGGTTATGCCCCTGCATTTTCTTGGTGTTCGTTACTGGCCAGTAAGAAGCTTCTACTCCTCGTCCTCTGGTCTACCCTACCTAGTGTCAAACTATCTCCCTATCATACAAGCTAAGGGTTATAATGTGTGTGGTTCCACCGTGCTTGTCTCAAGGGTTTCTCACCTACTGTCGATAAGGTCGACCTCTAGTATCCCTGTGTTGGTTCCACTCAGCGAACCCTTGGTTATTTTGTCATTAGTTACAGAGCCTGATTTTGATAAACTGAACCAGTTACACCCTGTTGGGTATGTTTCCTACTGTCATGAGTTGGATAAGTAGCGTTGAAAATTGATTTGATTATTGGCTCATCTTTGTTTGATCGGGTTGATTACACAGATGTAATCGAAAATGATAATTGGTATATAGTCGTTGCATTCTTTTATTATGACAGGTGAATCGATAACCCAAAATGGTTTTATGGTTTGATTAGGTGTAATTGGATATGTACAATCACATAAATGCTTCTTTGCGTTATGCGTTGGTATGTGTGTTTCCTACAACGTGGTATAAGTTGAAGTGATGGTTGTTGTTACTGTGTGTTTAAATTTCCCGATCGAGATGATTGCAATTTGAAGTATTGATAGTTTTGGATTGGCTGTCTACTATGTATGATTTATGGATATCATGCATCGTAACGTTTTATTTCACCATCAGAGATGGGGATGGTTTTTTTAGTAGTATGGTTTCATTGCAGTTTAATTGTTAAATTGGTTAAAGGAATGGAATCAGGCACGTTTTAAAAGAGCTTGTGTCTGTGTTTGATTTGAGGAATTAAATTATGGGCAGTGGTGATGTTTTTATGCTGAACAAAGTTGAAACAAATGACTGTGTGTTCCTTGGATTTTGTTTTGAATATGAAAGGAAAGTAAATGAAAAGGAAACAAAAGTCTTTTAACAAGATGGGTGAAGTCATGAGGATTCTAAGTATAATTATTCTGTGTTAATTGAAAGATTTTAAGGAAATTGAATGTGGACAGTGAACGCGTTTTAACACACAATATTGTTTAATTAGCCACAGTAATTGTTTAATTGATGTTGGAATAGTTGTATTGAATACATAATTGTTTTTATGGATTACTTAATTGATTTTTCGAACAATGTTCGCTCTTTTCCCCTACCATTATTTCATTTTTCGCTAATTACAATTCCTCTCGCCTTACCATATTCACTATCCACTCCCTGTTCCTAAAATTTAATTATGGTTAATATAAGTTATGTATTATGACAGTTTAAGGATCGCATGGATGAATTACAGTGATATATTTTTTTGGTTTACGTTATAGTTGATTGTTTGTTGTCTGTGAGCAATAATCATGATCTTTTCCTCCTAATTTTAACATTTTTTCACTCAATACAACCACTCGCATATCTCAAAACCCTTTTTCACCCCTTGCTCATTGACAACTGCTAAACAATTTGTATGTATTGGATTGCATGAGTCTGATATGTTGTCGAGCCAAATTTTATTTCATATTTAAAAAGAGTTGTCATGTATGGTTCTTAAAGAAACTATTTGCTAATAAATTATGCAAACAAGAATGAGATTTTTCAGCAGAGGTAGCCATGACAGGGGTAACCGAGGAAGAGGTAATTGGAACAGGGGCCCTAGAAGGCCAAGATTCTCTATACACTTTGATACAGACTCACAAGAGTTAGGCCGACTATTTCAAGATGGGTTTTTAATTGGATTGGGCAAGGAGTGGTCCAACCTAGGCCTAGAAGGCCTCCCTTCCAAGCCCCACAGGTCCCTGGTATCCCCGTGCCTCCTCATGTCTCACTCCAACCTGAAGTTCTAAAAAATGATGGATGGCAAGAGATTGTCCACCCGACAGTCTCCCAACATCGTGGCTGGCCTAACTTGTCTTTACCTGCTCCCCCACCTATCAATTAAATGGTCCAAGCTGCGCCTATCCACTCACCAGTTCATTCTTCCCATGCAAGAAAAAGGTTGAAAACCAAGGCCCACCATGCCCTTGACAAAGGAAAAGCCAATGTTGCCCCTTCCTCACCCTCAAATGACTTTGATAAATCTGTGTCCTCCTGCATGCATTTGAGAGATGATTTCTCTCATGTGATCAGTGAGATTAGGCCTAAAGTCTCCACACAACCTAAGGAAAATTCAGAGAGATCAAAAGGTGACAGAAACAACAAGGGAAATATTGCCTCCCAGAGTGGAAAATATGAATTTTAAGTTTTTATTTATTAATTGTTGAGAAGAGTTGAGTTCTAAAATTTTGGACAACACACTATTATTTGGATATATGGGTAATATATTTTTGGAAATAATTTCAATTATCATTGAGATAAATTTTCAAATATGAATGTGATGATGGGAGTCACAAGGAGGGATGTTTTGTTTGATTAACTAGTTGTGTTATGATTGTTAAAAGCTAAAGGGAGTCACAAGGGGTCCCACCTAGTAGTTATTATTTATTTAAAAAACCTTATTATGATTTATTAGTTTTCCCCCTTAACTAGTTGGTTGAGTTTTAGTTAACTTAACTAAGGAAGTAGTTCAACTACTTCAACCAATTCTAATTTGCTTAAAGGCAAAAGGAAAGGGAGGAACAAAAGAGAATAGAAGGAGAAGCATACTAAGGTTTGCTCTTTGAGTTTTGCTGAGATAATTCAATTTTCATTCATTCCTTAATTCATTAGAAGCCTAATTTTTTTTTACGATAGCAGGTTCTTATTGTAGACAACAAGATTCAGGGCTGAATTGCATCATTTAGACACTTGTTTTTCAGAGGTGTTGATCTATCTTTGATAGTCTGTGTAGACTTGTCTGTTTGTGAATTATTTTTCATGACTGACAAAGGCTATTGTGTAGAGTCGAGTGGGAAACAATATGTGGCAAACTGATCCAGCTTTTAAAGTTCAGTATTTTACTTTCGGTCAGAAGTCCTTTTGTATGTTTCATCGGGGACGTCTAAGTTTGACTTTGGTCCAAAACTTCCTCAAGAAATTTTGTAAAGAGAACGATTCTTTGATGAATTGGAATGAAATTAAGGATTTCTTTATGTCTCATCTGTTTTGATTATTGACTTGGTTTCTTTACTTTTGTCTCTATATTTATTTTAGCACCTGATATGTTCAAAAAATTACATAAATAATGATTTTTTCAGCAAGCTTTTATTTATAAATAAAAAACTAGCCTAAGCACTTGTAAACAATACTTGTGAGTTAGGATAACATTTTGATGGCTATAAACATAGGGTGATATTACCGTCTATCTTGCTTTAGCCAAGTAAGATCTGAAAAAGATTGAGTAAGATCATTTCATATCTTTTCCTCAACATTTATTTGGTGACCATATTGGGGAGATCTTCAATATCTCTCTGGTTAATTTTTATGCTTGATTATCATCGAGAACATCTATTTTTTTGATATTGATTCTTTGACTGTTTTATTTCTTAATGACTGTACCTATTGCAAGGCAGACCAATATTGAGCCCGGTCTTCAAGATCAAACCAACATTGCTTTGAATTTTTTTAACACCATTTTAGACACTACCAATACTTGGGATGAGATTAATCATTCATGCGCAACAATTGAACGAGATATTAGTGCCCAAGAATGTTGGGAAGCTAGACATAGACAACCTAGAAATCATAAGTAACCTTCTTGTTCCTTCAACTTTGGCCTTCCTTTCATGTCCTTAAACTCTCGTGTTTCTAGGAGAAGAAGAGGCTTATCACTTGAAATTAATCCTATTGTTGAAATATGAAGAAGGAACGTTGTGTTATCAACCCAAAAAAGTGCTCTAAGGATAACCTTGTCTAATTCATCCAGTTCGTCTTTCTCTCCCTCATCTATCATCCACAAGATGACATCTAGTGGTGGCTCTGTTGGCACTAGAAGTGCTTCCTCCTCTCAATATTCAACTTCGTTAGTGATTGGTAGATTATATAGCCACCATATCCCTGTCCAATTTACCACAAATCCCACCAAAGTCATTAAAAAGTATGGGTTTTTCTAGTTTGAAGAAGACACCACACCCACATCGTGGCATGTTTCCTCTCCTCTTAACCTAGCACCTGCTACTCGTCCACTTCCTAAATTCAAAGAGCATATTCCTAGGTTTTTAGGGAATAACATTGTCACTACAAACAAATACCTGGTGGCATTTTCTAATGCTTGTCACAACATAGGAGCCAACGAAAACGATACTTGCATGCACTTATTCGTCAATTCCTTGGAAGGAAAGGCTGCGACCGATTTCTTTGACCTTCCTCCTAATATTTTGTCTACTTGGGAGGATTTAGTTTATTGGTTCAAATCCACCTATGGGCAATCTAAAATCCCAAATGAGCGGTTACGAGAGTACAATAACATCGCTTATAAGAATGGTGAGACCATCAAGTCATTCAACTTGCATTTCACTAAGTTATACAATCAAATCTCGGAACTCATTTGACCTTAGAACCAAGATGCTTTCATGCATTATTACAATGCATTACCTTCCCCGTATCATCATAGGCTTGAGGAAAAATCCATTGATAACCTCGGTTCCGCTCTGCATACTTGTTTAGAGTATGAAGAACAACTTGAAAGAACATGTCTTCCTTAGGGAGAATCGGTTAAACAAACAGACATGTCCGCCCTCTTACATCTAGTACAAGATATGAATAATCATATGATATCATATGAGAGAAAGGGAAATGTCTCCCCTCTCACCCCTGGAGCTTCATCCTCTTCTGCACCCCCCTTTAGAAATCCAATTAAAAATAATTTTTAGCCTAAAGCTATCATGCCTCGAATTTGGTGTAACTTTTGCGAGGAACGCCACGAGGAAGCCACGTGTGAGGTAAATAAGAGTGTCAGAGATAATATATTTGGTAAAAGACTAGAAACTACCATCATTGTCCTAGATTTTGCAGAGCCAAAATATGTCATGATCATCAATACTAGGAACAAATCCTACGCTCCCAAAGGAAAATATGATCCTCCCCGCAATTCTTCTATCCCAAGATCATCATCACCAGCTTCTATGGTTCAGGTTCCTAAGGTTCCTGATAGTCAAGGAACAACTTCTCCTCTCCCCTCTTCCAAGTACAATATTCTGAATCAGTTGGCCAACATCAAAGAAGATGCAACCATTCTGGACATGGTTGTCGTCCTTGAACAACAGAGGCATCTAAAACAATTCATGGAAGGAAAAGATTCTATTGTGGCCAACCTCTCTGAAGGGATAAATGAAGAGGATTCATCTGTAAATAAAGTAGGTGTACATAAATTTAGATACCCTGTAAAAACCCCCCCTTTTTATATTTCTGTAAAGATCATGGATAAAATCGCCCATTGTTGCCTCATTGATGGCAGTTTGGGCCCAAGTTTGATGTCAAAGATTATTATGGAAGAGCTAGGCTTGTCTTGTAAAAATGAAAATTCCATGAGCATGCTCTCTTATAATAGTCTACAACAAATGACCATAGGTGAGATTAAATACGTGACCTTAGTTTTGTGTGCACACCCAAAAATAAGGATAACCCTTAGCATTCAGGTAATTGACATGCCAATAAGAAATTACTCAATCATCTTGGGAAGAGATTGGCAAGATTTGACAGGTGGATACCTCTCACTCGACGAGACACACTTATCCGTTCCTTGGAATGGTAAAAACATTATAGTCCTTAGAGAGGGAAGGGTTTCACCTTACATAGAAAGTGTCCCACAACCTAATGTGAACTATATCGAAGAGGACCTAGGGTTTATTCCATATTTGTTGAGGAAGATAACATTCCCTTGGAACAAATTGATTTGGATGATGGTATGTGGCACATGCACTTTGATGGTTCATGCTCTAGTGAAGGTAACAAAGCTGGCATAATCTTGTACTCTCCTGTGGGGAAAATTCATAACTTTTCTTATAGGTTGGAGTTTTCTTGCAAAAATAATGTTACTGAATTCAAAGCGTTATTATTAGTCATTGAAAACGCCTATAATATTGGTTGTGGTCACCTTTCAGTTTTTGGAGATTCTGATCTTGTTGTGAACCTTGTACGTAAGATATACTCTCCTAGAAACAAGTTGATGAAATGATATACCCAAACTGTTTGGGCACTTATCTCGAACCTATTATATTTTAACATCACTCATGTTAAGAGAGAATTGAACTCAATGGATGATCGATTATCTGTTTTTGCAACCTCTCCTAATCGACAACTTCTGCCACACAGACCTGATTGCACTTTTCAATCTCTATATCATCCACATATCCCTAACAATAGAGAATCTTGGTAGGTTTTCCCTAGCGATGAGAGCATATGTGATTTCATTCAAAATGAATCTTATAAGCCCAAGGAAATTATACCATAGAAGATAACAAGATTCCTAAAGGCTTGACTCCTCTAGAGAGTTTGTTTTCATTGAGTGATGTAGGCTATAAAGAGAAGTAGAAAGAAGAGGAGTCAAAAAGGGAGGTGGGCGAAACCATCTCCTTGAACATTGGGACACCCGAGTCTCCAAAGAATGTTAAAATAGGTGCCCAATGTTATGGTGAAGAGAAAATGAAGTTTGCCAAGCTACTTGGTGAATTTCAAGATATTTTTTCTTGGTATTATGAGGATCTTCATGGTTTTTATCCTAGTCTTATACAACATGCCATCCCCATCAAGGAAGGCATAAAACCAGTTAGGAAAAAACAAAGAACTATTAACCCTGCACTAGAAGAAACTATCCGAAAGGGATTGGAAAAAATCTTGAAGGCTGGTATCATCTTTCCAGTCAAGTATTCTGAATGAGTTTCAAATTTGGCTCCTATTCGGAAAGCCACTAAGAATATCATATTTTGCGCTGATTTTCATGTAGTTAAGCGGGCTATTATGAAAGGTTATTTTCCTCTCCCTAACATAGAAATGATTTTGCAGCAAGTCACAGGGTCACAAATGATGCCCTTACTTGATGTTTTTTTCAGTGACAATCAAATCAAGGTAAAAGGGGCAGATAAATTCAAAACCACCTTTATTACTCATTGGAGTACCTTTTCTTATAAATGTATGCCTTTTGGCTTATCTGATGCAAGTACCACTTTTAAAATACCTATGCAAATAACTCTTGACAATTTGATTGGTGAAGTCATTCATATCTATCTTGATGATCTAATTGTGTACGTTAAAGGGCTGTCAATTGTCTCAAAGTTTCTAGAGTTATGGTTGGGTCCCTTCAAGATCGCTTTTGTCCTGGGTACTAAATCTTACATTCTAAAGGATTTATATGAGCGATTATTTTCCTACAACACTAACGGTTCTCACTTGAAACAATACGTGGAACCAACTTGAAAAGTTTTAACGCTGTTTGGATTTTTTGTATATTAGTGGTCTAGTTTTGCTTTCATTTTTCCACTATTTTTCATTTATGCTTTTACAGTAGTTTGATTTCTTCTTTCCTTTTAATAGATTTCATGCTACTTTTGCAAATTCTGTTATTGGATTTGTGTTGTTTTAAAATTTGTAATCTCATTTCTGTCATGATTTTTATTACTTTTCATATTTTAGTTGATTTTGGCCAAGATAAGATGTTGGATCAGTTCTGCCACATTGACACTCCTGCAAGATGTTGTTAGTCAATAACAATCAAGATTACATAGCTTTTACGATGTTCCCCCTGAAAGAACACTTGAATTTGTTATCTTCTTTCACTGTTGTCTTATAAAGAAGTTGGTTATCTCCTGCTTCTGCTTTCCATTTCTTCATCCATTTGAGAATTAAAAGAGAAAGTCCATAATTTTTTCTCCTTGAAGTAAAGAGCAG
>ML828804.1:68321-83515 GCA_009831015.1 Picea engelmannii
GAGAAGGGGAGAGAGAAAACAAGAGTGAGATAAGGGGAGAGAGAGAGAAAGGGAGGGAGGGAGTGGAAAAGGGGGAGAGAGAGAGGGAGAGAAGGGGAGAGAGAAAACAAGAGTGAGATAAGGGGAGAGAGAGAGAAAGGGAGATAAGGATAGAATGGGAGAGAGGCTAGAATGTATGAGAGTGTGAGAGGGACAGAGAGGAAGAAAGAGAGATGGGATATAGAGAGATATTGTCAAAGTGTGAGAGGGAGAGGGAAGGATATAGAGTGGGGGGGGGTAAAGAGAGAGAGAGAGAGAGTGTAAAGAAGGGGGGAGAGAGAAGAAATTATGAGTGAAGAGCATAAGATGTCCATGCCTACGTGCCTCAATGTTATTCCATGTAACCTATAAATTGAGCATGAGACAATGTGTAATTAGGAAAAAATTTGGATGGAAATACATATAATTTGATGGAAATGGATGATGACAAATATCTATTGGGTACCAATAAATCAATACCTAGTTTTAGTTGTGAAATTACATATGAAAAATGCATGGTAAAACTCAAGCAAGAGACATAAAGGAAGGGAAATTCATAGAGGGCTCTTCTAAAAACCCTTCTGAGAGGCTAAAAAGGCATGAAAATGATAGAAATACACTACCATTTTTCGCGGCATGTTCGGAGCTAAAACGTATCCACTCCATGATGCAGTCACTATCGGATAGTGGCCAGATAAGTCCTTCTTTTTCGTTGTGGGGAGTTGTCGTTTCTTCTTTGTCTCTGAAAATTGTTGTTGCGTGGTTTTCCCTGTCTTTCAATCTCCTCTATCAAATGACGTTGTTGTAATACCTTTCCTCTATGGATTGAATATGTGTTGGGTTCACTGTCGTGGGGTTTTGACAGTCAAATCCAAGATGACAAATCAATATATGGGGTTTGGACAGTCAAATCCAAGATGACACATTTCCGCATGAAACATCGCAATAGAGACAATATCTATGGAATCGAAAAAGCGACGTCATGTGAAACTACGTTTGAGGGTTTGTCGTTCTCCCAACAATATAAAGTGGAAATTGTGTCAAACGCATCGTCTAAATTTGACCCAAATGTACTAGTGTTAGCATGGGGATGGAAAAGGAACCATCATTTTCTTATGAATATGGTGAACCATACATTCATGTTAGAAATTATTCGTTGGTTAACCATAAACCTACATTGACAGATCCATAATATCTAGAGGACATAATAAAAAGATTATACATACCTAAATGGTGATTTTCAATTTATCAATCGAACATAACAATTCATAAAGCATTAAACATAACTAGAATTGATGGCTATATCAACTATGTTGAAAGGAGAAATCACACCTGATCTGATGAACTGGTCGACAATACAGTTGGAATAGTTGACCCCATGTGTTTATCTTCAGCTGTATGACCCTCTGTTAGTCTTTAGATTCCCTCAATCAACGAAGAAAGATCTTAAAGTACCTGCCAAAATCATTCAACCTCCATAAATATCTAAAAAATCAATACAAGTCATATTTGTAGTGCATTATTTACTCTAAGATGCATTTTTACGAGAGTGTCAGAACATACCTGAATGAGATCTTCTTGGTTTCGAGAATAATTTATTGGAGACACACGTCTAATATTTGATCAAACTGCCTCCCTTTATTTGAAGTAGCAACAACGAAGTCAACATTGACTTTGTTGTTGCTCTGTTGGATCGAGGGAGGTTTGCTCCAAGAAATTATTCTCTACTGAACAGGGCCAACCACATGAAGGTGGAATCTCTTATGGCCCCTCCCCTCCCCTCACACCACTCTCAATTCCCCAATACCCAACATATAAATCTATTGAAATATTTATAGCAAAGACAAACATATATACATACCAATATTCACAACTGTTTACAATGAAATAAAATGTTTCCTTGATCCATTTAGAGTGAGCGAAATATGGTGAAAATATATTTTATATTAAATAGTTATTAAAATATTCATGTACATCATCATTTAGTACTTTTGTCCAGCCTCTTCTTCTTAGCTCTATAATTCCTAATCATTTCATCAATATCTACATCTTCGTTCTTTGGGTGCTCTTCAAAATCTGATTGTGATTGCGTCCTCTCACGCAGATCACGCCTAGTCGCGGGGTACTCACGGTGTAATGGAGGTTGCTATGATGAGGCATCACCTACAAAAGAAAAAAATACAAAATTTAAATGGCTAGTTTTTAAATATCATTGAACTAGTTCAGTAATATTAAAAAAAACATGTGCAATGTCATTATTTACCTAGTGCATTGGTTGGTACCATTAGAATGGTTTCCCCCATGTGCTCCTCTTCAACTGTATGAGCCTCAAGTACAACATTCTCTTCCATTGAGACCACAAAATTTATAAGGACAATCATAAATGTATAAGTAAAAAAAATAGAAGTACAAAATGTATAACTACAAAATTATTAACTATATGACTAAAATATAACCATATTACTATCATGTTCCAGCTCGGTCGTAGCACCATCATGGGGATGCACCCCCGTGGAAAATTGGGACTGCATGGGAGAACCATCTTCTGGTTGCAAACTGCTATCAACACACTGCTCTCCAATACTAGTGTGTTCGTTGACAGTGTTGCTCACCTGATTAAAACAAAGTTGTAAATATTAATAATATCCACCATGATTGTATTATATTAATAATAAAGGTCAATGTGGATTGAATTTTATTTACCTTATCTTGCAAAGTGGTTCTTGGTATCTTCCCCAAGCGTTTTCGGTGTTCAACTACAAATTTATAGCCGTACTTGTAACCAATCTAGAGGTCTTCCTCTGTGGTTTCAGTACCAAACTCATCACCCTGCATTGCATAAGAGTATGTATTTTTAATGCTATTCAATGTAATTACCTAAAAAATTAAAGGCAATACAAATAAGATATTTAGGTACTTACAATTCTTGACTGCAACTTCAAGTAGCCTTCCTGTGCTGGCCACATTTGGAAAGCCTTTCTTTTGTTGCCTTTGATTTATCAGTCAACCTATCATCAAAATTTTCAAGTATGTTAATATATACCACAATTTTATTTACATCTAAAAAAAATTGAAGGTATTGAACTGAAATTGTAATTTACCTTTTGGAACCAGAGGGTGTTTTTCCTTAATCTGTCAATTTCTTCTCTTTTGTGTCCTCAATGAGGGACTTCCACTCCTTCTCTAGAATCATTAGAGGACACTCATACCTATCATTTTGTTTCAATTGATTCCTATATGTTTCTCGCGTATATTTTAAATATTGGCCAACTCTGGTGGTGGCCAAGGTCTTATTAAATGTGTCTACACCAAAAAGGATTTCAAGATAATCCATCAATTCCTTTTTGAGGTTGGAATTCTGGGAATTCCACCTCTCCCGTATGGTGGGCCCAAAAATTAGCAACGCCTTATTCTCCAAGGACCTATAAAAATTGTTATTCCCTACACACAAAATGATTATATGATTATTAATTTAAAAATAATAATTTAGATGATTTATATTTGTCTACATAGAGAACATGAAACAATTAAAATTTTAAAAATTACCTGGGACTTTATCTTGCTTTAATGTAATCGCTTCCTCGTTGACCATAAATGTTCCCTTAAGGGTCCCTTTGTTGGTCACACATATTGATTTAGGAAAATAAACCATATAGTTTGTCAAATCATTGACCTCATCTCCGTCACCACCTCCAGAGCCTACCTGTGTGGTCGCTTCCTCGGTGTGCGTATCATGGCTCCCACCTAATGGTGTGGAAGGTGGAGATATGAATAGCTACGTCATAGAAGATATACGAGGGATTGCGTCGGCACCCTCTGGCATCTGTGCAACACCACTACTACCAACACCATACATGTCGGTGTCAACAAGATCCAAAAATCTCTATATGAATAAGAAAACATTTTTTTGTTTAGATAATGTAAAAGTTAAAAATCAAGCTTTCATAATTGATCTTATGACATAAAAATAAAACCACTTGAAATTATGGTTATTAACTTATATGTCTTAAGCCTTGTCATAACTTCTTTGATCCTTTCATCTACCTCATGAGTTTGATCTAGAATATCTAACAAGTGAGCTAGTTCCTTGTTTGCTTTATTGATATTTTTTCTAATTAAAACCATTAGGTCGGGGGATCCATAAAAATCACTTTCACCGAGCGAATCATCATCAACATTATGTTCTGAGGCCGCTTTTGATTTACCATGATCAACCTTCCACATTACAGTAAAATTAGAACCGTGATCATTATCATGAGAAATAAATTCAAATGTATGAGAAATCCTCCCTCTTTATTGACATCCAAGGAGGAATTTTATTGTTGATGAAAAAATAGGATACACTGAGTAAACAAACTGAAGCTCTCCAAATGGATTAACACTGTAAATAACATAATGAAAATCATAAAATATAAGAGTCATTGCTTACAGGTTGGGTAAATTAGTATAAATACCGCCCCCATAATATCAACATCTGTATCTATTCGATTCAAATTATAATCAATCAATAACTCTTCCCCTGCAACTATTGATTTTATTGCACATATGAATACACGATTTCCTTCACGCCCCTCAAATACGCATTTGGGTCGCTTATTTGTGGTCGCAAGTCGTGTACTGTTTATAAACCATGCAATATTTCCCGTTGCTTTTGGCCTTCCGTCAATATATATAGTTTCTCCTTTATTTTGATCATTGTCTTTTAGATGTATATAATTTGCAGCCAAGCCATATCTTCACATATTTTTTGTATATTGGACTATTCGTATCCAATATTTGTAGATATAACAAGGTCTGATGTACTCCATCAATTCAGTTAATCCGTCGTAACAAACCTTTATGTCATCCATGGAAAATATCCCCAAACCATGTAATGACGATGGAGCAATCTGGTATATCCTTTCGTTTACACAAAAATCAATGTTTATTTCAGGAAGATCCTTGGGTACCCATAGTTTCACTATATGTTTGTACCTCAAGGGAACCTCGATGTAGTCTATGCTCTCGTGATCATAAGAACATGATCCCCCTTTCACAAGAAACAATTCCATGCGTCTATGGAATTTTCCTCTGATCTTCTCACCTCTAGTTGATCTTTTCCTATTAGACCTACTAGATGTCTCACTTTCCTCTATTCTATCTGAACTCCCCTCACTCAATGAAGATAGATCTGAAAAATACATGTTTTCTTGTACGTCCTATAACACCATCAATGACATAAAGTGACTTTCAGATCTAGTTTATGCATGATAAGATTTCCCTAGAATGTTGAAACTTGTGGCATAAGCTTGGTATCTTTTCTCTTAAATTGCCTAGTGGATTAGGGTTGTTAAGAAGTGAAATATCATCTATTGTTTCTATTATTTTATTATATTTCATATCATCCCTAAGTATGTAAATTCTCAGGGACTATATATGGGAAACTCTAGGAAAGAGGTAAAATTTCTGAAGTTCAAGACACTAAGTTTCTAATTTAGAATTTTAGTAGAATTTTTAATTGAACTTTTTACATAAAAAATTGTTTTCTAGAGTCAATTAAACAAAAAAAAAATTCTACTAAAACCCAACAAGATAATGGTGGTGTTGGATTGATGCCAATGTGGCATCATCAGGTATAATGTTGGGTGGTATAACAATGTGTCTACACAACTAAGTTTTGGAGGTGAATTTTGATTTCTTGGGATTAGTTAAATTATTCCATTTGTGCTTGACATTTATTTGTTGAGAAAAACTGGTGCAACTAAGAGAAGGAAATTTAGATCACCCTACATATTTTGCAACTAAGAATATTTCACAAGTTGAGCACAACTACATCACCATATAGCGTGAAGGAATTTCCATGGTTTATTCTCTATAGAAGTTAATACACTACCTTCTAGGAGGATGCTTTAAATTTTATACAAATCAATTTGCATTAAAATATTTGGTAAATAAGCTTGTTCTAGAGGGTTATATTTGTAGGTGGTTTCTCTTCTTTCAATAATTCTCCTTTTAATTTGTGGTTAAATACAGTAAACATATTGTAAGGATTGATCACCTCTTTAGGCTCGAGTCAAGAGAACCAGGTGGTGCATTGGATGATAATGTTCTAGACACAAACCATTAAATTTAGAGGCTATCTTGAACTATAAAGAGGAGACTGATTTGTTTCTAACTATTGGTGTTTCTCCTGAAGATTATTCCACAACTCAAAAGCATCAGTTAGTGGTTAGAGATGCAAATTATCATTTAATCACAGAATAATTATAAAAATCTGGGATTGATGGTATTATTTAGAAATGTGTGATGGATCATTAAAGGAATGATATTCTATGGGAATGTCATCAAGGAGTTGCAAGAGGGAATGTTGGAGGAAAAGTAATAGATCAAAATATTGTCCAAGCTAGTCTTAGGTGTTCAACCATATTTAAGGGCTCTAAGGCATATGCTAGAACTTATGATGTCTATAAAAAAGTAGGCAAACCTTATAGAAGATATGAAATACCCTTGAATCTAGTAAGGGATCTACAACCTTTTGAGAAATGAGATATTGACTTTGTGGGATATATTAAACCTCCTACTCTCCAATTCTAAATCTTGATATATCATTATTGCAACTGATTATCTCACTAAATGGGAAAAAGTTGCACCTACATAGGATTTTATGATTGTTAATGTAGCCAAATTAATTTTTGAGAATTTTATTAGAAGGTTTGGTTGCCCAAGGAATTTGACCAGTGACCAAGGTAGGAACTTATTGAACACCACTATAGCTACTTTGAGTAGGGAATTTCTTATCTAGCATAATAAAAGTATCCCCTATCATCCTTAGGCTAATGAGACTAGATGATTCTTCAAAATATGATTCATCTCATCTTGCATAGCTTGTTCCCATTCAGGTTGTCCTTGTGCATCTGAGTAAGGGATAGGATCACAAGTCTTAAGAACAAGCACATAGGTGTGATGATAGGAACCTATGACACTACAACCATAGTGGTTGAAGGTGTCGAAGGAGTACTGTTGACTATAATGGGTATGGGAGTTGAAGGTGTCGATGGAGTACCGTTGACTATAATGGGTATGGGAGTTGAAGGACTCCCAGTATATTTCTGACTCGATTCAGTACTCATCCTCATACGATCACAAGTTTGGTAAGTGGAGGTGTATGTACCATGTATGATAACTTTCCACCTTTTAGAAGGAAAAGAATCAAAAGCGGTGGTAACTGTAACAAGAGGTGAGACTTGCAGGGAAGATGGTCTAGCTCCATGATGACTCAAGACTCGTGATATAAAAAAATAAAAATCCTAAGGTCAACTAGTAATCAAAGAGCACACCTTGAAGTAACATAAACAAAAGGCCAATATGCACACAAACAGGATAAAGTGGTTGAAAGGGGCCTCCCTCTATAAAGTAGGTATGCCTTTCCCAAGAGGGGCTTGAAACTCCTCTGCTAAATATATGAGGTAACAAAATCAGTTATAAGGGCCCTCGTGGGATGAACAACCAGTCGAACAGATCCCCTGGAGAGGTAATCCTCCATAAAGGTTGTGTGTTGTCTGACCTTTATCTAACCTAGGGTACCTGCAAAATAACCCCTACAAGTAACCTATGTGGTACCTAAGTCAAGAAAATAAGAAACCATGATATAACCGATGCACAGATGAACAATCGTAAGTCAGATCCACCGTATGGGCAGGGTAAAAAAGCCCGAAACCTCGAAAGCACCGCCTCTCACAGAGGTAAATGTACTAGCAAGATTCCCATATACGAATAGATCCCCATAAATATATATGACGCTAAGAAGGTATTGGGGGGATATCCCTTCAACCAACCTCACGCAACCTCGTGCTTAACTCCAGTGTAAGCGGAGCTTCCTGATGTTACCAATTATACAATGGATTTATCCACTCCCTTAGTCAGAAATATATGTTAATTTAATAGCCTTGGTCTGGCTCCATGATGAATCAAGACTCGTGATATAAAAAAAGAAAAATCCTAAGGTCAAATAGTAATCAAAGAGCACACCTTGAAGTAAAATAAACAAAAGGCCAATATTCACACAAACATGATAAAGTGGTTGAAAGGGGCCTCCCTCTATAAAGTAGGTATGCCTTGCCCAAGAGGGGCTTGAAACTCCTCTACTAAATATCTGAGGTAACAAAATCAGTTATAAGGGCCCTCATGGGATGAACAACCAGTCGAACAGATCCCCTGGAGAGGTAATCCTCCATAAAGGTTGTGTGTTGTCTGACCTTTATCTAACCCAGGGTACCTGCAAAATAACCCCTACAAGTAACCTATGTGGTACCTAAGTCAAGCAAATAAGAAACCACGATATAACCGATGCACAAACAAACAATCGTAAGTCAGATCCACTGTATGGGCAGGGTAACAAAGCCCGAAACCTCGAAAGCACCGCCTCTCATAGAGGTAAATGTACTAGCAAGATTCCCATATACGAATAGATCCCCATAAATATATCTGACGCTAAGAAGGTATTGGGGGGATATCCCTTCAACCAATCTCACGCGACCTCATGCTTAACTCCGGTGTAAGCAGAGCTTCCTGATGTTACCAATTATACAATGGATTTATCCACTCCCTTAGTCAGAAATATATGTTAATTTAATAGCCTTGGAAAAGTTTACTCACAAAAGCCTATCCCAAGGCTCTAAATCCTAATCTAGTTTGTGCACCCTTGAAAATAAAATCGTTACTAATCAAGTTTAAATTATAAGCGTTACTTTTAGTGGCCTTGCTTACTCAAAAAGGTGTGGTCATGAAATTAATGATGTTATGACTCAACAAGTAAAATAAATGAATATGAACACAATGCAAATTCCTAACTTCAATTCCCAATAGATGATATGCTTTTCAAAATGCAATTTTCAATTTAGTTATGCAATTCTAAATAAGATGCAATATTTCTTTACATGTACTAAGATCAATGATAAAGACCATACATTCATGTTAGAATTTATCCATTGGTGAACCATACATTCATGTTAGAATTTATCCATTGGTAAACCATAAACCTACATTGATAGATCCATAATATCTAGAGGACATAATCAAAATATTATACATACCTAAATGGTGATTTTTCAATTTAGCAATCGAACATGCAAAAAACAAATTGAGGTGGTGCTCAACATCATGCCTCATACATGGAGAATAAAAATGTTGTTGTAAAGTTGCAACTATATTTGATGTGACAAAATGCCCAACCAACTTGAATAAATGAAATTACCAAATCAACAAATCCCTAGGTTCACTTGCAAGTGAGCACATCATATCAAGTCAATACAAAAGATATTTATTCATATGAAAATCAACTGAATTAATAATAAGCCTTGTGTAGGTTGTGTGGCATCCTTATTGAATGGTTTCATAAAATTTCACAAAATTTATGTGTGTATTGTAGAACTCTTGACAGTGTTCTATATCACACCTTTTTGTGTTAAGAACCACTACAAATCTATGTTAAGTTGGGTGAAAGTGACCTGCAAAATTCAAGAAATGAGATTACCAAATAAACAAATCCCTAGGTTCACTTGCAAGTGAGCACATCCTATCAAGTCAATACAAAAGATATTTATTCATATGAAAATCAACCGAATTAATAATAAGTCTAGTGTAGGTAGTGTGGCATCCTTATTGAATGGTTGCATAAACTTTCACAAAATTTATGTGTGTATTGTAGAACTCTTGCTAGTGTTCTATATCACACCTTTTTGTGTTAAGAACTATTGCTAATCTATGTTAAGTTGGGTGAAAGTGACCTATGAAATTCCCTCTTAAGATTTGGTTAAGTTGTCTAGTTAAGTTTCCTCAAAGAATCTATAGAAATTAACCAATCCCCCAAAAAATGAAGTTTTGTGATATTATTTAGCTCACAACTCATAAATGTGTGAATTCTTATTTAGGAAATGTAGTGGGTATGTGTGGAGTTGTTTAGACCTTGGTCTTCATAAATGCGAATGAATTAGTCTTCCATAAATGTCAATGACGTAGTCTTCCATAACTTATGGCATTGTGTTCCTTAGTAAGATCAATATAAAGTTATAATATCATCAAAGTCTTGTTGCATAAGTTGCATAGTTTCATAAAGTTGCATAGTTGCATAAGTTGCATAAGTAAGCTCAATATCAAATTGTTCCTTGCATAGTTGCATAAGTTGCATAGTTTCATAGAGAACTTCATAAAATCACCATCAAGGAGAAGTTCCCTATTCCATTCATTGATGAGATATTAGATGACGTGGTGTTGTGTTCCTTAGTAAGCTTAATATCAAGTTAGAATATCATCAAAGTCTTGTTGCATAAGTTGCATAAAGTTGCATAAAATTGCATAGTTGAATAAGTTGCATAGTTTCATAATTTGCATAAGTAAGCTCAATATCAAGTTTCTCAAGTTGCATAGTTGCATGTTCTAGGGACCTATTTTTTTCTAGGTTATCCTCTCCCATTTAGTGATTTAAATGGATATGACAATGGATTAGGTGCCTTGGGTGATTGTAGGATTGTAAATCCTTGAAGGTTGATGAGGGGGACACAATCCCCATTTTATCTCATGCAATGTTGGTGAAGGGAATCCTTGAAATTCAACCTTCTTGAACCATATTTTAGTGGAGTCCTAGGCATTCATGAAATCATCAAAATCATATCTAAAATAAGATACAACACCCACACAATCATTCAAATCATTTCATAATCAATAAATTACACAAAACCCAACACAATTATATTAATCAATGTTAACATAGGTCTCATAGAGTACAAAGATGATCAAAATATCTTAAAAATGGGCCTCATGATACTACAATTGGGTGTCCCGTCATCACCTCCCAACTTAATTTTTTTCACACCCGTGTGAAAAAAAAAATGATGATGTAGCTATTGCTACTTCCTCTTTTACTAATTAACTACTGCTAATCTCTACAATCCTTCTTCAAACCACATGCCACAAATTTTCTAGTGTCACCCTTGCCATGGTACCTAGGATCTTTCTACACCTTTTTCCAGTCTTCCCTTTCCTTATATTCATCCAAGAATACTATTTTTGTAGGGTACAAAAGTAGAGGGGGGTTGAACCTAAACTATATATAATTGATATTGACCCTCCTCAATGAATTCTTGCACAATTGGTCCCTAAACATGGAGACTTGCAATTTACTAGGGAAATGAGGATCAAACTTCTTGAGGTCAGGTGAGAATGAATTCCACCTTCTTTAGTGGGAATAGGGAGCATATTTATGTTTGATCCAAGAAAGTAACATTGGATGGTTGTTAAAATAATATTATCGTATGTACAAGGAACCAACGTCTATGTCTTAGTCATCAAGATCATTGTCATAATTTGTCGTTTCCATATGTATAATATTTGTTGGAACTCTCTTGAAATTTCATGGAACTTCCAATTCACCCACCACAAATGCCATGCACCGACCCCACATAATGAGAAGTGAATGGGGCCAACGTTGAAATTTCTTCAATATGTTCATGTATGCATCAAAATTTGACATGGATAGACTAGACACATGCCTTGACAGTATGGGAGGGTTTCAAGACTCAAGGATTTATGATGTCCCCATATAAAATTTGCGATCATCCACATTTGCATCAACGTTCATCATGCACGTCTCATTTCCAATGTTTGTCATTCCATTCTATAGAATTGTTGTCGGAACTATCTTGAAATTTGACATGGAACTTCAAATACACCCATCACAAATTTATTCCACTGACCTCACACAATGAGCAATGAATGGGGCCAAAGTTGAAATGTTTTCAATCTATGCATGTATGCATCAAAATTTGACACGGTTAAACTAGATAGTTGCCTTGAAGGTATGGGAGGATTTCGATACTTAAGGATGTTTGATGTCCCCACATAATATTTGAGATCATCCATGTTTGCATCAATGTTCAATATAATGGATGTCTCATTGTCATCATTCTTCATTTCCATCTATATAATCTTTTTCAGAACTCTCTTGAAATGTCATGGCACTTCCAATACACCCATCACAAATGTCATCTTGCACCGACCTCACATAGTGAGTAGTGAATGGGGCCAATGTTGAAATTTCTTCAAACTGTGCATGTATGCATTGAAATTTGACATGCTTAGACTAGACACATGCCTTGACGATATGGGAGGGTTTCAAGACTCAAGGATGTCTGATGTCCCCACATAATCTTTGAGATCATCCATGTTTGCAACAACATTCATAATGGGCATCTCATTTTCATCATTCGATGTTTCCATCTGTAGAATATTTGTTGGAACTCTCTTGAAATGTCATGGAACTTCCAATTCACCCACCACAAATGTCATGCACCGACCCCACATAGTGAGCAGTGAATGGGGCCAACGTTGAAATTTCTTCAATATGTTCCTGTATGCGTCAAAATTTGACATGGTTGTACTAGACACATGCCTTGACAGTATGGGAGGGTTTCAATACTCAAGGATCTATGATGTCCCCACATAATATTTGATATCATCCACATTTGCATCAACGTTCATCATGCACGTCTCATTGCTAATGCTTGTCATTCCCTTCTATAAAATTGTTGTTGGAACTATCTTGAAATTTGACATGGAACTTCAAATACACCCATCACAAATTTATTCCACCGACCCCGCACAGTGAGCAATGAATGGGGACAATGTTGAAATGTTTTCAATCTGTGCCCGTATGCATTGAAAATTGACATGGTTAAACTATATAGTTTCCTTGAAGGTATGGGAGGGTTTCAATACTTAAGGATGTTTGATGTCCCCGCATAATATTTGAGATCATCCATGTTTAAATCAACTTTCAATATAATGGATGTCTCATTGTCAACATTCTTCATTGCCATCTATAGAATCATTTTCAGAACTCTCTTGAAATGTCATGGCACTTCCAATACACCCATCACAAATGCCATCTTGCACCGACCCTGCATAGTAAGAAGTGAATGGGGCCAACGTTGAAATTTCTTCAAACTGTGCATGTATGCGTCGAAATTCGACATGCTTAGACTAGACACATGCCTTGACGGTATGGTAGGGTTTCAAGACTCAAGGATGTCTGATGTCCCCACATAATATTTGAGATCATCCATGTTTTCAACAATTTTCATAATGGGCGTCTCATTGTCATCATTCGTTGTTTCCATATGTAGAATATTTGTTGGAACTCTCTTGAAATGTCATGGAACTTCCAATTCACCCACCACAAATGTCATGCACTGACCCCACATAGTGAGCAATGAATGGGGCCAATGTTGAAATTTCTTCAATATGTTCCTGTATGTGTCAAAATTTGACATGGTTATACTAGACACATGCCTTGACATTATGGGAGGGTTTCAAGACTCAAGGATGTATGATTTCCCCACATAATATTTGATATCATCCACATTTGCATCAACATTCATCATGCACGTCTCATTGGCAATGTTTTCCATTCCCTTCTATAGAATTGTTGTCAGAACTATCTTGAAATTTGACATGGAACTTCAAATACACCCATCACAAATTTCTTCCACCGACCCCGCACAGTGAGGAATGAATGAGGCCAATGTTGAAATTTTTTCAATCTGTGCCCATATGCATTGAAATTTGACATGGTTAGACTAGATAGTTGCCTTGAAGGTATGGGAGGGTTTCAATACTTAAGGATGTTTGATGTCTCCACATAATATTTGAGATCATCCATGTTTGCATCAACATTCAATATAATGGATGTCTCATTGTCATCATTCTTCATTTCCATCTATAGAATATTTTTTAGAACTCTCTTGAAATGGCATGGCACTTCCAATACACCCATCATAAATGTCATCTTGCAGCGACCCCACATAGTGAGCAGTGAATGGGGCCAACATTGAAATTTCTTCAAACTGTTCAGGTATGCATCAGAATTCGACATGGTTAGACTAGAAAAATGCCTTGATTGTATGGGAGGGTTTCAAGACTCAAGAATGTCTGATGTCCCCACATAATCTTTGAGATTTCCCATGTTTGCAACAATGTTCATAATGGGTGTCTCATTGTCATCATTTGTTGTTTCCATCTGTAGAATCTTTGTTGGAACTCTCTTGAAATGTCATGGAACTTCCAATTCACCCACAAAAATTTTCATGCACCGACCCTGCATAGTGAACATTGAATTGGGCCAATGTTGAAATTTATTCAATATGTCTTTTAATAGTTTTTTCCTTTAAAATTCGATGGATAAAATTAAAATGAAACGAGGATGAGATGAGACGGTATATAGAATGGGTATGTGAGTGATATTTGAGTATAAATATGAATGAATGAACTTCTCTTGGTTTCAAGAATAATTTATTCTCTACTCAAGAAGTCCAACCACGTGAAGGTGGAAGCTCATATGTGTTGAAATAATGTAACTACGAAGAGCATTCTTATTATTATTGGATTAAATCCCCATTGCGGATTAATCATGTCATTATTATTATTATTATTATTGGATTAATCCCCATTGTGGATTAATCATGTCGGTAATTGTATAAGGACCAAATCCTCTTTTGCGGTTTGGTCATTGGACAATTACAAAGGGCAGAATAAGAAGTTGGCCCCAGTAGTTATCATGGAAGACCCAAAATTAATTAAAGGTGGGTTTACCCACCCAGAGTGAGAGGTCGGCCCTGCCAGTTGTGAACTTTCACACGTGTCAGTCTTGTATAAATAAGAGGCTAGCGCCTCACTTCAAACACACAACTCACTTGCTCATTATCTTATGAGGCAAGCTGCAATTACCAGTTGGAGAGAGGAGAAGAAGAGTGGTGCATCTCTTGGGGAGGACTATCTGTATTGGTTTGAGTTATCTCTTGAGCATTGTATACGCTATTTATGATAAGGAAGTTTTTGTTGGGTTTTCTTCCCCTAGAGGGTTTCCTAGGATAAATGTTGTGTCTCTTGTGAATGTGTATTTCTCAGTGATCTTGTTCTTATGATGATCTTATCTATTGAAATGAAAAGAACTATAATAATGGCATAAACATTAACATGGTATCATATCCAACCTGAAGGAAGCATATTTCGCAAGAGGAAAAATGTCACTGTTACCGTACCAAAAAATTAGGGTTTTGAAAAAGTATCTCTTTTCAGCTCCCTAACCTCCTAGAAAGCTGCGCCCTCCCCCAAGGATCATTTTGGCACTTAGAGCGCACCTTTTC
>ML828804.1:92472-110987 GCA_009831015.1 Picea engelmannii
GAATATGTCGAAGAACCATTCGAGGGACCATTTTTGTCACTTGATCGATTCGATATCTACTAATACCACATACCGGGCATTCTGTTTTCAACGCATGTTGTCCATAATATATAATATGATCATCAGGACATGCATCTATACTTTGATACTCCATTCCAATGTATTTCATAATGGCATGTAAATGTCGATATGTGCGAGGTAAAATATTTGATGAGGGTAACAAAAATTCACCTAACAATCTAAAACATAAAAAATAAATAGTTAATGTAAATAATAGTAATCGTAAATATTGCATTTTTATTTTACACATTAATTAACACTAAAAAAATGGGGAAAATCCAACCTTTATGTAGATGTGATGAAACATATTACATACCTTAGGATATGTGTCATACAAGTGTTTGACAAATGATTCATAACTTTCAAGTTCACCAGCAACAATTTAGTGGAGAGAATGTTTTCTCTTGAACCTTTATAAAGTCGATTATTTACCTTTTCAATCAGAGGTTCATCATAAATACCATCACTATTGTCCCCATGATCCTCATTCGGATGACCGAATAAGTCTTGGATCATTTTATTTGTCCCATAATCTTGAACTATGTTATTATTGTCATCTACTTCCATGGGATCATTAACTTGATCTTCAGTATCTACTTCAAGTTCTTCATCTTGTATTACAACAACATTTCTATTACTACTTGGTGCTTGGTGTTTTGTGCATAAAGTTAGGGGGAAAATACAACTTTATAATTACAAACAAACATGCAAAATTAGTGCATGTATAAAACAATATAAAATTTTGAGAATACAATAAATATTAAAAAAAATAATGAATGTATATATAGCTAATTGCCATGGGACAATATTCATTTGATCCCCCGTCCATGTGCCCATATTTTCTACAATTTGTTTTAGCTTTTTCTATTAAAACTCTTTCGGGGCGTCTAGTACAACAATTTTTTCAAGGGAAATAACATTTATCGTCACCCTTTTCACCCTCTTTAATTATTTTCCCAGCTCTAATGTTTTCTGACATTCTTCCCCACAGACATATACTGAAAAAAATACATGTTTTTTGTTTGCCAAGAAGACTGGCTTATAACCTTTTTGAAGTGTCGTTATTATAGAAAACTTTTCACAACATCTGTAAAATGCAACATATTTATAGATTTTATAACGTCACAATTCCGATGATAGTTGACCAAGTCAAAGTTGACTTGGTCAAATATTAGGTGGTCATTGGGATGGGGAAAACCTAGTTTCCATAACGTCGCAAGTGCAACAAATATTTTACCAACGTCGCAAGAGCAATGAAAATCCAATGGCGTCGCAATAGCAACGCCTTCCTACCTTTGTCGCAATAGCGACATGTGTTTGTATTACATCGCAAGAGCAACGTTATCAGGAAATATGGAGAAAAAAAAATCCTCTATTTTTCAACAGTATGGACAATTTTGTTCATAACATCGCAAATAGAACGTCGAAATTTTTCCAATATGTACTAGTGGACCATTGATATGTGAATGTTGAATAGTGCTCATATTAAATGCCATGTTTGATCATTTGAACAAGCTCTTGACAAAAGTGGCCAATGGATTTTGGAGATGAATTGCATGCTATTCTTTTTGGAAGCCCTAGAATCGATATACATTCTTTATTTGAGGTGCATTTCATTTAACATTAAATTCCATGAAGGGTGCATATCTGTTCAATCCATTCACCACCATAAAAATGGTCTCTTCCTTTGGAAATTTAACTTTTGTAATGAAGTCCACTGATATCTCACATTTTCTATTCAAAATTTTGGTGTTTTGTGTCTTGTTCTTTGACAATGTTCACATTTGAACAAAAAAATGACAAAGATGATCCTCTTTTATTTGTAGGAAATATGGAATTATATTGATGCTTTCATCTATATTTTTTACATCCACATCCCTATCCCTAGAATTGAGCATCCTTCGACTCTCCAACCACTTGATTTCCCTCTACGACAATTTTAGGTTTCCCAATATATTCTATTATATGTTTGTTCCACCATGGAGTGAAGTTTAGGTTTTATTTTGTTTGGGTTGTAGTGAGGACAAAGGGGAAATCCCATTGGTTAGGGGGCATAGGGGTACCCCCTCATATGTTATTACCTTGATACGAGGTGTCTCAGTGAAACTGGGGTGGTAGACATGTTCTTTCTTTTTATTTCCCTTCCATTTTTTGGTCTATGAAGCTTAAGACAATACTATTTTTTTTATTATATGTAATCAATCCATTTTTTAAGCTCCATTGATCATCCTTCTTAACATTTAGGATTTCCTCTTTTAAACTCTAGGTCTACCTTATATCCTTCTTGTATTTCCCCAACCAATATTGTTTTAGCACACAAATTGTGTTAATCATGGGCACATCATCCTTCCAAAAAGAGTTCATCAACTACCACATTCTCCTCCCCCTTATTATTTACTATTTTGAAGTAAAACACTTTAATTTTGTCAAACCACCTCTTTTGTTTGTAAATTGTGGCTTCCTATTATAGGAAGTGCCAAGGATGATGTGATAAGTTTTTTGTGAAAATCTTACTTCCTAGTAAATATTTCCCCACTTTTGAATTGTATGAAGGATTTCCATAATCCTTGCTATATATGGCCATTCTCTTTTCTTCATCATTCAACTTCAACACTAACATGCTATGGATCTCCCATTCAACAATATTTCTCAAATTCCTTCTCTTGAGGTGCTATACTTGAATATAGAATTTTGGAAAAATCTAGTCTAATCCTAAGATGGTGGCGATGCTTATTTTGATCATTGGAAGGCCTCCACTACTTTATTTTCCCACTATAAACCATTTTTTTTTCAAATCAATGAGTGGAAATGTTATATTAGAAAATTTTGTTGCAAATTGGTTGTGCTTCTTTTAAATATTGGAAGGCCCTCACTACTTTATTGTTCACTATAAAGCATATTTTTTGTCAAATCAATTAATGGAAATGTGATATTGGATAATTTTTTCACAAATTGGACGTGTAAAACCTCACTAGACCAAGAAATCCCCCAAGTTCTTTTGATCAATTTTTAAACTAGCTAGCCCAATATTGTTTGGATATTTGATAAATCTACCTTCACACCTTCGACAAAGACTGCATATCACAAGTATTTGAGGGACTACTCAAATTCACAATTCATTTATTCACAAAAATTTTCCTTCTTCTAATAACTTTTGGCGATGTTGAGATGGTGAATTTTCACCTCTATTGGTTTGATATAGATTAACACTTCATCCAAAAATATCAAAATATTTTTTTCCAAGTGTTTACCAAATATCTTATTCATCAAAATTTGGATCTCTCTCATCTTTTATTTGAATGAGAATATGGTATCAACCCAATGGTAGTATCCTTTGTTGTGGAATCTGTTGGAACTGACCGTTTGTGTAATCTCTAGGAGATGACTATGGATCCAAGACCCATGACATATCTTGAAGTTGACACTCCATTTTCCTTATCCCCATCAAATTTTGAATCAGAATATCCAATTAGGTTGAAGTCATCCACCTTAAAATACTTGAGTCTAAAGTCTTGAGTTCCCTTCAAGTATTTTATAATTATTTTTGCAACAGACCAATGTCTATCACAAGGTTTTTTCATGAACCTGGAAAGAATCCGAACAAGGAATAAATATCTAGTCTAGCGGTGGTAAAGTAGATAATAATTCCCACAAGTTGTCTGTACTTGGTTTCATACTCAAATTCACTCCCTTCTTTTGATGTGAGCTTCAAATTATGTTCCATTGGAGTAGAGAGATCTTTACGCTCATCCATTCCAAACTTGTTCAACAATTCTCTAATGTACTTATTTTGGGAGATGAATATGTACTTTGTATTTTGAGTCACTTCAATGCCCAAGTAGTAGTGAAGATGTCCCAAAAATATCATCTCAAATCATTTGTTCAATTATTTCTTTATGTATGCAATATAGCTCTCATTGTTCCTTGTTATCAACAAATCATCTACATACACTACAAGATATATAATTGTTTTTCCAACTTTCTTGAAAAACAAAGTTGCATCATCAAGATTAAAGTGCTTGAAATTCAATTTCAGAAGATGCTTAGTTATCTTTTCATACGAGGCTTGCAGTGCTTGTTTTAAGCCATATAAGGATTTGATGAGTTTTCATACTTTTTGTTCTTGTCCCTTCACAACAAAACCTTTTGGATAAGACATGAATACATTATCGTTCAAGTCTCCATTCAAGAAAGTACTCTCCGCATCCATTTGATGAACTTTCCATGCATTATGTGCTTCCAAGGAAAATAGAGTACGAATGGTAGCCCATTTTGTTGCAGGTGAAAAGTCTCCTCATAATCAATACATTATTTATATGCAAATCCTTTTTCCATGAGCCTTGGTTTGTGATTTTCAAGTGAACCATCTGATTTGTACTTGTTCTTGAAGACCCACTTGCATGTTGAATTTTCACTATGCTAGGCTCAAGCATGAGATTTATTTCATTTAGCATGTACTTAAACCATAAACAAATGCAGCTACACCATACACAAGTGTTGCAATAACCAAGATCACAAGAATAATTACCGTGCATAAGAACACAAGAAATATCCCAGGAAACCTGTCTACTCAAGGGAAGAAAACCCAACAATCCTTTTCTATATTCTCAAGAGAATATCCCCCAACCATAAAACCCTAATGCACACAAGAGGTTTCTCTATAACATTGAAACTAGCGCCCAAGAGAGGTGCACACTTCAACCTTAAATGCACTTGCTGAAATTCTGAAATTACATGTGAGAGTGTGTGTTTCCTCAATGGGGATATCACCTTTATTTATACAAGACTAGACACATCAATAGGTGTGTCTATTGGCACAACATGGCCGACCTCAATAACTCAAAAATATAATTAATTATTACAATAAACCTTAATTATATTTCACATATGGTGGGGCTGACTTGTACCCTTTACATCATAATTAGGGTTACAAGTAAATCTTACACTTAGACAATATAGCAAGGGGTCCACACATCCACCAATGCTTAATCACTAGGGACACGTCCACCTGTGCGCATCCATAGGGACGTCATACTCAATAGATCTCTATCTCAAATGAGTCCACATGAGAATCATATTGAGTACCATCTCAAGCCTGATTCAATTGAGTCCACATGAGTACAAAGGTAGGAGACCACATCGACTCAACTCTCACATAGAGGAGAATGATACGCCCATCACATGGGAACACCCAACACTGGGGAACAAATCAACTCTCACATAGAGGAGAACAATAAACCCCATCACATGGGTATACCCAACTCAGTTACAGAGAAGAACATATCTTGGAGAATGTCACACAACGCTGCAATCATCAACACTCCCTCTCAGCTAGGGAAGCATTCTTCACCAGGCCAAGTCTCTCATGAAAGTGCTTGAAATTCATTCTAGAAAGCGGTTTGGTGAAGATATCTGCAATCTGCTCATGTGTAGGAAGGTATTGCATATGTACTACTTTCCTCTCCACCATGTCTCTGATATACTGGTATTTGATCTCAATGTGTTTCGATTTATCGTGAAACACATGATTCTCAGAGAGCTTCACACAACTCTAGTTATCACAATGAATAATGGTAGAATCCATCTCATGATCAAATAAATCTGCAAGGATCTTGCGAAGCCACACTGATTCGCAGACTTCCACACTCAATGTGATATACTCTGCTTCTTCGGTACTCAAAGACACAGATATATGTTTCCTACTGCATCAGGAAACCATGGCAGACCCCAAGGTAAAACAACAACTAGATGTGCTCTTCCGGTCCACTGCACTCCCTTCCCAATCTGCATCGGCATATCCCTATAATATCATGTCTACACCAGAGGAATATCTCAAGCCATAGCCAATTGTGCCTTGTAGATATCTCAATACATGCTTTGTTTCTATCTAGTGAGTCTATCTCGACTAAATCATAAAATGACTAAGTACATTCACTACATATCATATATCAGGTCTGGTGTTAACCATATACATAAATGATCCAATTAGTTGTCAGTATAGATGAGGATCAATATCGCATGAATCAATAGAATCCTTGTTCATTTTCTTTAGATCCATCACCATCGGTGTAGGCATGAATTTGCAGTCTATCATACCTAACTTCTTCAATATCTCCATTATATATTTTCCTTGACTCAGGAAAATATCACCAGTCCTCTTCCATACTTCTAGTCCCAAGAAGTAGTGCATCATACCCAGATCCTTCATCTCGAATTCAGAAGTCAATGCACACTTGCATTCAGCAATAAGTATTTCTAAACCGATGAGGAATAAGTAATCAACATACAGGACCAAGATTAGGCACTCCACACCAACAATATGATAATATAGGTTTGGATCAAAAATACTCTTTCTGAAGCCCAAACTCATTAGGAATCCATCCATCTTCTCTTACCAAGCACGAGGTGCCTGTTTTAGTCCATACATGGATTTCTTCAACCTACACACATGAGATTTATTCTCATGTATCACGAATCCTTCTAGTTTCTCAATGCAAACTTCTTCCTCAATTTCACCATTGAGAAAGGTTGTCTTTACATCCATTTGACGTAGTTTCCAACCCAAGGATGTAGCTAGTGCAATGATAGTACATATGGAAGTATATTGGGCTACTGGAGGAAATGTCTCCTCATAATCAATTTCCTCCACCTGTGAGAATCCTCTGGCCACAAATATTTCTTTGTACTTCTCGACACTTCCATCAGAGGCATGTTTGATCTTATATATCCACTTGGAAGTCACTACAGACTTCCCTTCTGGTATCAGAACAATATCCCGCACATAATTCTTCATGATGGAATGATACTCTTCTGTCATGGCATCTTGCCATACCTTCCGACCTGCTGCTTCTCCATGAAAAGAAGGCTGGATGAAACATAGCTCGAACATATATGTGGTCTCTTTCTCTCTTGGAATGTGCCTCGAGGAGTTGGATGTACCTCTTCCTCCTGCAAAGTTTGTTAATCCCAGACATGCCCTTTATGGCCTACTGGAATGTCTATGGGAACATCAACTAGAGAAACTGGATCAACTAGATCGAGTGGAACAATGGTTGTCTCCCTCTCAATTGCTAAAGGGGGAGAGGGTATTGTCTCGCTGTCAATCTCCATCTGAGATTCTCTCGATCTTTGAAAGGCTATCTCTTCCTCAAATATGACATCTTTTCTCACCTTAATCTGTCTCTGACCAGGGATGTAGATCTAGTATGCCTTCAAAGATTCATTGTATCCCACAAATGTACCCTTTCTACCTAAAGAATCTAGATTTTACCTCTTCTCCTTGGGTACATGAAAGTATACTAGACACCCAAATATATTGAAGTTTCCAACCTCAGGATTCACTCCAATGAAGGCTTCTTCGGGAGTCATGTTCTTCAAAATCTAGTGAGGACTCGTGTTCTGAACATATACTACTATCATGTATTCTTTTGCCCACATAATCATAAGTATATTATGATCATGTATCATTTCTTTGGTTTCCTCAATGACGGTTATGTTCTTCCTCTCTGCAACCCCATTTTGCTGAGGGTTGTAAGGAACTATGTACTCCCTCTTGATCCCTGCCTCAATATAGAAATCACTAAAATCCCTAGAGGTGTACTCTCCTCCATTATCTGATCTTAGCACCTTGATCTTCCTTCCGATCAAGTTCTCAACCTGAGCTTTGAATTCTTGAAATCTTGCAAGGACTCCATCCTTGATCTTCAAGAAATAAATCCATGTCTTCTGAAAGTGATCATATATGAAGAGAACATAATAAAAATATCCGTTCAAGGAGGAAACAATCATTGGTCCACACACATATGAATGTATCAAGTCCAAGATCCCCTTGGATCTGCTGTCACTTCTCAAGAAGGACCCCTTGACATTTTTTCCAAGAGCACAACCTCTGCAAACACCATTATGTTGAACCTATATCTTTGGAAGGCCTATTACCATATTCCCTAGAGCTGGAAGGGCTCTATGATGAATGCGATAAATTCATATATTCCATATCTCACTCAGGATGATAGTATCATGTAACAAGGCCTAGACTGGTCAGACAATCAACCTGTATAAGTTGTTTTCTCAAACACCAATTACTTAGGAATAATCCATATGTGAGTTCTTGTGCCATGCAAAAAATTTTCCTTCAGAAAAGGTAACCATGTAGCCTTTATCCTATAAGGAATAAATGGAGACAAGGTTCCTTTTCATCCCAGGTACATATAGTACCTCACTCAACTGAAGGGGTATGTCAGAATCTAGTTGGAATGTAGAAGTTCCAACCCCTTTCACATTATATCTGGGATTGTCTCCAAGTACAACATGTAGACTGGTCTCTTTCTCAACAATATATGTCGGATCATCTCTATATATGGTCATGTTCCTGGGGGCACCATTGTTAATTAACCAAATATCATTATCAGTAGGAACCGTACCTGAGAGTGTTGATATGAATAAGAAGGCTTCATCTTGGATGTCTTCATTTCTCTGATGTGGCTTTGGATCAACATCAACAATGGAGGCAATTTTTATTTCTTTCTCTTCATCAGTAACTGACTCTGGTAAAAAAAATTGTATCACACTCAATAGGTCATCCTCTTCCAGGGTGATATGAAGCCTTGACTTCCAGGAACTGAAGTTGCTTGATCCATCGAGCCTATCTTCCACCAAGGTTTGTTCCTCATGGTTTGCATATTCTTCCACAAAACCTTAGCAACTAGGATAGGAAAAATAGCAACTAGGCTAGGCTAGAAACCTTAGGTTTCGTTGGACTTATGACTACCCAAAAATAAGACTTGAAAGTCAGAAGAACATTGGTAAGCTTGAAAACTCCTTCAATGAGCTATACAAACCCTAAAATTGAAATTCTACAGAAAATTGTGGAACCCTAGAAACCCCAGGGCTAAAAATAGAAAATTCGTGGAATTTCAATCTGAAAGTTGTTGGAGGTGTGCTGAAGGAGTTCGTACACTCCTATGAAATTTTTAGCCCCAATGTTTCAGTGGAAGGTACTAAAACATCCAAAGGGGAGAGGGTCATAGCTTTTTTCTGGAAACCCTAGGAAGGTCGTACGGTTCTGCAGAAGAGAGGACAACTTGATTTGAAGGCTTGTGCAATGGATTCTTTCAGGTCCTAAGCTCATGAAACCATGTTCAATTTTCACTTTGTTAGGCTCAAGCATGAGGTTTATTTCATTTAGCATGTACTTGAACCATAAACAAATGCATCTACACCATACACAAGTGCTGCAATAACCAATATCACAAGAAGAATTATCATGCACAAGAACACAAGAAATATCCTGGGAAATATAATTTCCCGTCACAACTATTCCCCACACCCCCCAACTGTTGATGAATGCATATATAGGAGACATCCTCCAGCTTACAAACTTGTGAGATGTGGAACATAGCAGCTATGTGAAGCCTTTCTCTCAACTTAAAAACCTTAGAGAAATCCCCTAAGAAGGGTTTGTGGTTCCAACCTGGGACAGAGCTAGGAACGTAGAGATGAACTCCTCCATGACGTGAGAGAGAAGAACTCCAAATGATTATCCTATGGAAAAGAGATCTATTGAGTTAGGACATGCCTGTGGCTGAGCACAAGGTGAACATGGGAAATCCCAAAAGTGTTGGGCACATCATCATGTGAACACAAATGAAGATGATGTGATGGCATCCTCTGAGCAACAGAGTTGACGAGAAGACTCCAGATGATTCTCCTATCAGTGGAAGTGGGAAAGCATATCTGTAGAGTGTACGTGCCTATGGAAGAGCACATGTGAACGTGTGAAGACCTGGTTCATCTGTGTAATACAGTGAATCAGAGTCTTAACATCCTTATGGATGTGCCCCTAGTGGATGAGCACTAGTGGGTGTATCATATCTTTTTCTATATATTGTTCAAGAGTCAGACCTACCTGTAACCCTAGTTATTATGTAAAGGGTACATGTCGGCCCTATGTTAATATGATTAATATAAGAAAGATAATTAATACTGGGAATACTAATTATAATAATAAATATAATGATAAAGTATAATTGAATTAGAGAGGTCGGCCTTGTTGTGCCAATAAAATCCCTTGTTAAATTGGTCAAAGTCTAATATAAGTAGGAGATGATTCTCCATTGTAGAATCATATCCTTCTTATGTGTTTTGGAAATTTCAGCAAGTACTTCTCTTTGGCTAAGGTGCACACCTCTCTTGGGCGCTAGTCTTTTAGGGCTTAAGCACCCTCTTGTTTGCTAAGTCATTCTTGGTGGTGAAAGGTATTTCTCTTGAATAATATAGAAAAGGATTTGGCTGAGTTTTTATCCCTTGATTGAGAAGGGTTTCCCAGGATATATCTTGTGTTCTTGTGCATGGTGTTTCTTCTTGTGATCTTGGTTGCTGCAACATTCTTGTTTATGGTTAAGAAATGATGAAATTAAATGAACTACATGATTAAACTAGATTACGGAAAATCAAAATGATATCAGAGCATAGGTCTTGAAGATCCCATTGCACCATCCTTTTCCAGCCCCTTAACTCTCTCATTTGCAGAAACCGTACGACCCTCCTACAGTTTCTAGAAAATCTGTATGACCTCCTTTTCAGATAAGTTTCACAACTCAAAACTTGGATGCTTTGGCTAAAAAAGACATAGAAGGGTACAACCTCCTTCAGCGTACCTCCAACAAGTCTCAGAACTAAATTCCGGGCATTTTCAAATTTTGTCCCTAAGGGTTTCTAGGGTTTTGTCAAAATTCTGCAGAAAATTCTGAATTATATTTCTAATAATTTCTTGAAGAACCTATCATATTTAAAGGCTTATTGTTGGTATTCATAAGCCCAACAAAACCTAAAAGTGCTAGCCTAGACTAGCCGTTAGGTTTTCTATCCTAGTTGAAAAGGGTTCGTGAAGATGAGCAATTTCATGATGGGAAGCAAGCTCAACACAAAACTCGAAAGAAATGAAAACACCGACATCTCAACACTCTCAGGTATGGTTCCTATCAATGAAAATACTTGGCTAATTGATAGTGGTGCCTCCAGGCACATGACTGGTATTAGAAATCATTTAACACACTTCATTGAGAAAGAGACACATCTACATGTTGTCCTTGGAGATGATGCTAGATATAATGTGAGAGGAGTTGGAACCTCCACCTTCCAACTAGATTCAGATATGAAACTCAAACTAGAAGAGGTTCTATATGTACCAAGAATGAAGAGAAACCTTGTCTCTATTTCGTCTCTTGAAGACAAAGGTTACAAAATCACTTTCTTAGAAGGAAGAGTCCTTGCATGGCACAAAGACTCTCATATCAACTCTTCCAAAGTAATCATCATCAGAGATAACAACTTATACAAGTTGACAATCAAACCAGTTCAAGACTTACTACATGACACTATCAACCTAAGTGAGTTATGGCATAGAAGGCTTGCTCATATTCATTATAGAGCTCTTCCAACTCTAAGGAAAATGGTAACAGGTCTACTAGAGATCTAGATCCAGCATGAAGGTGTTTGCAAAGGTTGTGCCTTTGGTAAAAATGTTAAAGGATCCTTCCTAGTAGTGACAACAGATCCAAGGAAATATTGGACTTGATTCATTCAGATGTATGTGGGCCAATGAATGTTTCATCCTTAAATGGGTACTTGTACTATGTACTCTCCATAGATGACCATTCCAAGAAAACTTGGATTTACTTCCTGAAGAACAAGGATGGAGTCCTTGCCAAATTCCAAGAATTCAAAGCTTAGGTTGAAAACTTGACAGGAAGAAAAATCAAGGTATTGAGATCATACAATGGAGGAGAATAGACCTCAAAATAATTCATAAATTTTTGTATTGAAGCAGGGATCAAGAGGGAGCTCACAGTTCCGTACAATCCTCAACAAAATGGGGTTGTTGAAAGGAAGAACATAACCATCATTGAAGAAACTAAGGCAATGATACATGATCAGATTCTACCCATGAATCCATGGGCAGAAGCATGTATGACAGTAGTATATGTTCAAAATCGTAGTCCTCATTAGATCTTGAAAAAAATTACTCTAGAAGAAGCTTTCACCAAAGTGAAACATGAGATCGGGCACTTCAGAATATTTTGATGTCTAGTGTACCTTCATGTAACCAAAGAAAAGAGATCCAAACTAGAACCTTCAGGAAGAAAAGGTACATTTGTAGGATACAGTGAATCCTCAAAAGCATATCTAATCTACGTTCCAGGACAAAGACAAATTGAAGTAAGAAGAGATGTTACTTTTGAAGAAGAAGTAGCTTTCTAGAAATCTAGAGAAGATCAGATGGAATTAGATGGTGAAACAATACCTCCTCCTCATTCAACAGTTTAAAGGGAGACAAATAATGTTCATATGAGCCAACATCACCAGTTGATCCAGTTCCTCCAACAAATTCGGTTTCCCCAAGTAATATACCCAGAGACATCATTATTGGTCATAAAAGACCTGCTTGGGCACGTCAAACTTTAGAAGAAGTAGAAAGACATAAATCTCCACAAGGAACAACCAGAGAAAGAAAGAGGCCTAAGAGATTCTGAAGCTACCTTTCAGCAATGACCCACATTATTGATTCAAAACTAACCAGTCATGGAGAAGCCCCATGTGAACAAGTATGGAAAGATGCCATGAATGAAGAATATCAATCTATACTAAAGAATGATGTATGGGATGTTGTCCCAAGACCTTAAGGAAAGTCCATAGTAAGTTCCAAATGGATTTACAAAATAAAACATGTTGTTGATGGAAGCATTGAAAAATATAAAGCAATATTCGTGGCCAGAGGATTCTCACAAATAGAGGGAGTCGACTATGACGATACTTTTTCACTAGTAGCCAAATATACCTCCATTTGAACCATCATTGCACTAGCTACTTCCATGGGCTGGAAGCTACATTCGATGGATGTGAAGACATATTTTCTCAATGGTGAAATTGAGGAAGAAGTCTATATTGAACAACCAGAAGGTTTTGTAATACACAACGAAAAATCTCATGTATGCATATTAAAGAAATCCCTGTACGGTCTAAAACAAGCCCCACGTGCTTGGTATGAAAAAATGGATGGTTTCTTGATGAGTTTGGTTTTTAACAAAAGTACAACTGACCCAGACCTATGCTATCACATTAATGGAAATGAATGTTTGATTCTAGTTCTATAGGTGGATGATATTTTCATCATCAACTCAGAGAGACTCATCGCTGAATGAAAACAAGCATTAACTGCCAAATTTGAAATGAAATATTTGGGCCAAATGCATTATTTCTTGTGACTAGAAGTATGGCAGAGATCAGATGAGATTTTCCTAAGTCAAGGAAAATATACCTTGGATATTCTGAAAAGATTCAAAATGATAGATTGTAAATCCATGCCAACTCCAATGGTAATGGACTTAAAGAAGATGAATGACACAGATTCAGGAGACGTATATCCACATTTATATTGACAACTTATTGGATCCTTGATGTATCTATTTAACACCAGACCAGACATTTGATATGCAGTAAATGTGCTTAGCCAGTTTATGATCCAACCAAAATAGACGCATTGGATAGCTGCAAAACACATATTGAGATACTTACAAGGCACAATTGGTTATGGCCTAAGGTATGCAACAAATGTGGACCTAAACCTAGAAGGATATGCTGATGCAGATTGGGAAGGAAGTGCAATAGAAAGAAGAAGAACCTCAGGTAGCTACTTCACCCTAGGATCAACCATGGTTTCCTGGTGTAGCAAAAAACAAAGCTCTATGGCTTTGAGCACAACAAAGGAAGAATACATTGCACTAAGCGTGGAAGTTCGTGAAGTTGTATGGCTTTACAAAATTATGACAGACTTGTTCGAGAATGAGATGGATCCGACGATTATTCATTGTGACAACCAGAGCTGTGTGAAGATCTCCGAGAACCCAATATTTCATGACAGATCAAAACATATTTAAGTCAAGTACCACTATATCAGAGACATGGTGCAGAGGAAGACAGTTCATGTTCAATATATTTCTAGTCATGAACAAATTACAGACATCTTCACTAAACCACTTTCCAAGACAAAGTTCAAGTATTTCTGTGAGAAACTTGGCCTAATGGAGAATGCCTCCCTAGCTGAGAGGGAGTGTTGATGAATGAAACTATAGGAGACTTCCTCCAGCTTACAAACCTGTGAGATGTGGAACATAGCAGCTATGTGAATCCTTTCTCTCAGCTTACAAACCTGAGAGAAATCCCCTAAGAAGGGTTCATGGTTCCATCCTAGGACAAAGCTAGGAACGTAGAGATGACCTACTCCATGACGTGAGTGAGAAGAACTCCAGATGATTATTCAGTGGAAAAGTGATATGTTGAGTTAGGATGTGCTTGTAGCTGAGCACAAGGTGAATGTGGGAAATCCCAAAAGTGTTGGGCACATCATCATGTGAACATAAATGAAGATGATGTGATGGCCTCCTCTGAGCAACAAAGTTGATGAGAAGACTCTAGATGATTCTTCTATCGGTGGCAGTGGGAAAGAAGATCTATAGAGTGGACATGCATGTGGACAAGCACAGGTGAACATGTGAAGACCTGGTTCATCTGTGTAATGCAGTGAATCGGAGTCTTGGCATCCTTATGGATGTGCCCCTAGTGGATGAGCACTAGTGGTTGTATCAGATCCTTTGCTATATATTGTTCAAGAGTCAGACCTACCTGTAACCCTAGTTATTATGTCAAGGGTACAGGTCGGTCCTATGTTAATATGATTAATATAAGCAAGATAATTAATACTGAGAATATTAATTATAATAATAAATATAATGATAAAGTATAATTGATTTAGAGAGGTCGGCTTTGTTGTGCCAATAGATGCCCTTGTTAAATTGTTCAAAGTCTAATATAAGTAGCAGATGATTCTCCATTGTAGAATCATATCCTTCTTGTGTGTTTTGGAAATTTCATCAAGTACTTCTCTTTGGCTAAGGTGCACACCTCTCTTGGGCACTAGTCTTCTAGGGATTAAGCACACTCTTGTGTGCTAATTCATTCTTGGTGGTGAAAGTTCTTTCTCTTGAAGAATATAGCAAAGGATTTGGTTGGGTTTTTCTCCCTTGATTGAGAAGGGTTTCCTAGGATATATCTTATGTTCTTATGCATGGTGTTTCTTCTTGTGATCTTGGTTGCTGAAACATTCTTGTTTATGGTTAAGACATAATGAAATTAAATGAAATACATGCTTAACCTAGCTTATGGAAAATCAACACCAACCACACTCCTATCACAACACCTAAAACAAACCGTTCACGTAACCTCCACAGACCCCCATCACGTTCACCCCGACCACTCTTCCTAACACAGTTGACCTTGCCCGACAGAATTCCGACCATTTGTGCTCATCCATGCTACAGGTCAAGCCCATCCACACCAATTATTAAACGTATGTACGGTCGTACGATTTCAAGAAGCCACTTTGATGTAAATATATATACACACACATATAAAGTCAAATTAAGTATTAAAGTATTTTAATCTATATTAAGAGATTGAGTATTGAAGGGCATCCTAATCGAGTCAAAATTGCGGGAAAGTATTCGCCCCCAAATACCAGAAAAAATGTCAGAATTAAAAAATCAAATCGAAAAAATAGACCAAGAATGCAAAAATGCCTGACAATTACTCGATAAAGAATTACAAAAAACTAATTAGGATTTGTGAAAGGAAGCAAAGATCAGTAATGAGGCACTCAGACAAGAGTTGACCCATAATCTTAAAGAAAAAATTTCAAAGGAAGTCATAATCGAATTACAAAAAGGCATGGAAACTCTAAAACAAGATCTTAAAGAAGATGATATTTTTCAAGAACTTGGGGTTAACCTACAATGAGATTTGGGAAACTTTAAAAGACAATTTGCAACAGATTTTGGTTCTAATAACACGACATTAGGAGGAAAATCATAATGAGATTTTAAAATTAATAAAAGGTCAAGGGCACCAACAAGCCGCCCAATCACATCCAAGTGATTCAATCACATATAACAGATCACCACCATCGCCGCCATTTCCTCCCTACAATTCAAATTCCCAACCTATATCACAATATCATCCCTTAATGATTTATCCTCCCAAAGCCAAAATTGAACTATCAAAATACAATGGATGCGATAACTAATGTGTGGCTTGGTTTAATAACATTGAAGAATATTTCCATATTTATAATATTACAACTGATGAAGAAAAGGTTAAATATGCATCCATGTACATCGAAGGTACTGCATACAATTGGTACTTATGGTGGAAAGGAAGAATCCAGTCATATACTTGGAGCTACTTCAAAAACAATTTTTTAAAAATATTCCAGGGCATTTTGGAGCAAGAATTTTTCTCAAAACTTACCAGGTTACAACAAAAAGGCAGCGTATATGAATTTACACACCAATGGGAATCCCTTTCCACCCGAGTATTTGGATTATCTGATAATCAATTACTCCAATATTACATAGGTGGTCTCAAGACACATATCCAAGACGAGTTAAAATTTCATGAGGTCACAATTGTTGAAATAGCAAGACGGAAGGCAAAAGCAGCAGAAGAAAAGCTAGAAGGCCAATCAAGATTCGACAAGTTTTATTCAAGAAGAAACATAACCCAGAACACAAGAATGGAAACTGGAAAATATATACCACCCAAATTACGAGAAGATAATAGAATAAGTTTGGATAAACAAAGAATAAGAGAAGGAAAATGTAAACGTTGTGGAGAAAAATGGGACCCAAGACACATGTGTCACATAGAAGACGATTCAAAAAAAATATATACTTGTCAAGCAGAAAACAACGATGAATCATATTCAGAAGAATCAATAACTGAAGAAATGGAAAACAACCAAAATGATGTGTCAAATATCATGGGTAACGACACACCAAGAATATCATTAGCAACCATCATAGGCATTATCCAACCACAAACGCTCAAATGAAAAGGACACATAAAAAAAGATAATGTCAAAGTATTAATTGACATAGGAAGTACCCACAACTTTCTCGACATCAATGTTGCAAGGAGCCTCAAATTATTTGTATATCCGGTCCCAGACATGAAGGTGATGGTTGCAGGTGGTAAGAAAATCAAAAATGTAGGAAAATGCCAAAAGGTGAAACTCCAAATTCAATATTTCAATTTGGAATCCGAATTTTACACCATACCCCTGGGAGGAGTAGACGTGGTTTTAGGAATCCAATGGTTGCAAACTTTAGTCACATACTCAGTCAATCATCAAGAGCATTTCATCAAGTTCAAATGGCAAGGGAAACCATATAAATTATATGGGTTTCAACCCCCCCCAAACACATGTTGTATCATCCCAACAGATGGAAAAGTTGATCTGGAAAGGAGCAACTGCATGTTTTATCCAATGCCACCAAATGGAAATATAAGAACCAGAACAAGACTCTAAAAATTCAGAAATCCAAGATCTAATTTGAAAACACAAGAAGGTTTTTCAAGACCTCCCCATGGAATTAGCACCACAAAGAAGAATTGTCATATAATTGAAGTTAAACTAGGATCAAGTCTAGTCAAGGTTAGACCATACAGATACCCCCATCATCATAAAATATAAATAGAAAGATTAGGCAAAGGCTTGTTAAAATGTGGTGTTATCAAAAAGTAAAATCCCATATGAAAACCCAATTGTATTAGTATGAAAGAAAGATGGTTCCTTCTGGTTATGCATAGATTATCGTGGGCTTAACAAGATAACAATCAAGAATAAATTCCCCATTCCTTTCATCAAAGAAATGTTGGATGAACTTCATGGAGCCAGATTTTTTTCAAAACTTGATTTGAGATCGGGATATTACCATATTAGGGTAAGATTAGAATATGTACCCAAGACCGCTTTCTAGACTCACGAAGGACACTACGAATTCAAGGTGATGCCCTTTGGGCTAACTAATGCCCCTGCTACCTTCCAAGAAGCTATGAATGAACTATTTCATCCACACCTAAGAAAATATGTCTTAGTCTTCTTTGATGACATTATGTTGTATAGAAAAACATGGAGGGAGAACATCAATCATTTGGGACAAGTATTATCTATTCTAGAAAAAAATCAATTCTATGCAAAAATGTCAAAATTTACATTTGGAAAGGAGGAAGTAGAGTATCTTGGTCACACTATATCCAAAAAGGGATTCAAGGTAGATCCAAATAAAATCAAAGCAATTACAGAATGGCCCAGGCCAAAGAGTATATCTAAGTTAAGAGAATTTTTAGGCTTGGCAGGATACTATCGAAGATTCATAAAAAATTATGCTCATCTAACTGCCCCCCTAACAAATATCCTAAAGAAAAACTCATTTCAATGGAATGAAGAATCTGAAAAATGTTTTGAAAATTTAAAGAAAATTATGTCCACAACCCCCGTGTTAGCTACACCTGACTTTTCAAAACCTTTCATAATTGAATGTGATGCCTCAGGTTTTGGGATC
>ML828805.1:0-20105 GCA_009831015.1 Picea engelmannii
AGATCCATGTGCCAATGACATCATGGAAAGATTCATCTACCAAAAAATAGTTCGATGGGAACTGCTACATTCAAGTGGTGACTTCTCCTGTCACATAACAAATTTGTTTTTCAAAACAATGCACATAATAATTGAGAAAGTACTCTCTTGCTTGTGGGTGCGAATAAGAAAAGGTAAGCTACGAGGAAGAAATTTATCGGCCAGAGATGTCAAGTACAAAGAAAACCTAGAAAAAATCCTAAAATCTGATATTGGATACATAGATTTCAAAAGCATCTGCATCTCTCCTAACTACTTGCAACAAAACAAAAAAACTATATTTGCAATGATCCGACAATTGGGACCTCCAACTTTTTTCATCACATTTATGAGTGTAGAGCATCACTAGGGTTCGTTGGTGACTATGGTGTCTACATTATATAGGAACAGGAAAAGGAAAAAACAAAATGAGACACTGGAAAATGATGACATTGACTACCTCATAAGAAAAGACCCAGTGACATGTACTCGTTACTATAGACATAAAGTAAATGCTTTGAGGCAATTGATATGTCATGATGAAACATTCTTCAGAAAAATATCAAACTATTATTTTGTGATCGAGTTCCAAAATAGAGGGAGTGAGCATGACCATGCACTGTTAAGGATAGAGGGTGCATCGGTCTATGGAAATGACAACTCAAAAATCAAGTAGTTTCTGGACAAATACATAACATGCAACACAGACCATTTGGATCTAGAACTTACCAAAGTTCATAGACATTACCATACAAGAATGTAACAACCTAAATCAATTAATTTTTATTATAGTTTTTTTTTTATTATTTTAAATTTAATTAATTATTAAAATATATTAAATCGAACTTTTATTATTTTATTATTAAAGGGTGGGTGAAGTAAATAATGGGGGGGATAAGGTTGTTGGAGAAATTAATGGGGGGATAAGGTTGTTGGGAAATTAATGAGGGGGATTTGAGAGAGGAGGATAAGTAAGAGAGGAGGGGACTTGGAGATGGGATTGATTCTGCATTGGAAATGGCTAGAAGAGGTGAAGGAGGAGGAGGAGGAAAATTGGGAGAAAGATCATTTTGGAAACTCTCACAAGGCACTGTTGTTGTTGGGAATTTTGGGCTCGAGGGCCAGAAAACCGCAAGGATTCCTGGAGCTAGGGAGACGGAGAGGTTGTTCCTAGTTGGCTGGGAGGTTAATATTCAGTTTGGGCAGTTAGGCAGGATCATCAATAACCAGGAAAGGGGCTAAATCAACTAATCTATAGGTTGAGGTAGATACTTTATGCATTTTACTAGCGATTTGTTGTCATTATATTGTTGTTGATTATTATGATGTTAGTATGTTGTTGTTACTATGATGTTAGTATGTTGTTGTTACTATGTTGTTAGTATGTTGTTGTTAGTAGCTTGTTGTTGATTATCATGTTGTTGACAATTATTATGTTGGTAGAAAGAAAATCAAGAAAGGAAATTCTAAACTAAGTTGCAGCAATTAAAGTAGTAGATTAGAAAGTATGTATTTATACGAGGCTCTGTAATTTTGGCCTTACAAATGGTATCAGAGCCCGGTTTCAAAATTGAAACCTTGTTCTTGAACAACCACTTAGTTGTGCAAACTAGTTCCTAAGATAGCATGTAACCTACAACCTGAACCTTGGACAGGTTCATGCAGCTACCCTTTATTTATAACCCTTAATTAAACTAGAATGACCCAGAAATGACCCTGGAACCCTAAGGAAACTACCCAGAAAATTATTGGACAAGAGGGTGAGTGCACCAGGGAAAAGACCATGCCACACCTCTTCCAGTCCCTTGTTCATATGTTCATTGTTCCATTGTTCCAACCTCTGTACCTGCAAACATCCTCACCTACAAAAGAACGGGAGGAAATAGTTATAAGGGTTAGATGCAATAACAAAGGAAAAAAATGCAATAATAGATATAAAAAAATGCAATAATATAACAAATAATAAAAATAAAAATATTGGCGTAAACCTATCGACCCCAATATCCATTTATAGACTGAGAACCCGAGATTTATACCAAGTATCAACAAATGGACAAGACCAACTGCCAAACCTACAAGGAGGAGCCACAAGGGAGAACATGTATCAATGAAATTTCCCTATATATACAAAAAAAAATGCAATAATATAACAAAAATAAAAATAAATAATAAAAAAATTGGGCTTACACCTATCAATCCCTAACATTAGAGAGCTAAGAACCAAACACAAGCCAATGCTCAAGACTGAGACCAAGAGCTTAGCCATGGAGGAGGGATCCCACAAGTGGTGTTTCATTGCACAAGCCCTAACCTCCAAGCAAAAGACCAAATCCTGACACCAAGTCAGTGTTCGAGCTTAGCACAAAGCGTTGGCCAAAGGGGTCGAACCCTCAACCTCCGCCAGGCCTAGAGCCTTCTGCCCAGAGTATTTGGAATGGTGATCTTAGCACCAAGCACCACACCCAAGAGAGCCCATGTCTCTATACCCATCAAGCATCCAAGCCTACATTCCAAGCATGCCAAATCATACAACACCAAACTAGAACTAAGCCACAAAGAGAGGAGATCTCACGAAGGGACAACATATGTGCACAATGCGTCGATAGCAAAGTTCAAACCTGCGTAGGCAAAGCCAACGCAAAAATACAAGTTTAGCCAACATGTCACTAAAATCCACCAAGCACCGAGAGCTAAGTCATTGACAATCATTCCCATCGAGCACCTGTAGGTGTATATTTAGTGCAAATTTCCAAGTCTCAGCCAACACAGCAACCAACACACACCATAGCTCAGCTCTCGAGACCAAGGGAGGAGCCACGTTTGAGCCCACAGGTCACTGAATATGCACAATGACTGCAGCTCTAAAAAAATATGCTATGAATTGGCCACCGTGAGAATAGAACCAGTGACCTAACCATCGGGTGCAAACCAACACGCCACATTCAAGCCCCAACAAGGTTCGAACTGCAACTTATTGTGGGTATGTTTCCTTTGTCGAGCTCGTGGAGATCTGGAGGAAGAGTTTGGTCAGGCATCCATGGTCGCACCCTTCAAGCAGCCAACCATGGACCCATGGCCATGCCTAAACTCCCTCCTTCACCCTCTACGTACAAACACGTCATACAACCAAGCAAATGAGAAAGGAATGGTGGTGATTAGGGTTTAAATGTTCACGATTTTTTTTTTAATTACGGAAATGAGAGGGAGTAACACGTGGATCACATGCAAGGTACATGTTACCTACCAGGTAAGTCATTTTTTTAATTATTTATCAATTGAATTGTTTTCTTTCTTTTCTTTTATTATTATTTTTTGAATTTAAATTTCATTTTATTAAAAAAAAAAAAAAACTTTAGTTATATTTATTTGAATTAAATTAAAATTGAATTTAGTTTTATTTATTTAAACTCAATTTTAACTTAATTTATAGTTAGTTATTTTTTTAATAAATTCGATTTTAATTTAATTTAGGGGTGATAATATTTTTATAAATTAAAATTTAAATAAATTAATTTAAATTTGATTTAATTTCATTAACAAAAAGGGATAAAAAAAGTATTTCAAAACGATATATATATATATGAAGGATTATAAAGGTGTATATATGTTATGGTTATAAACCTTTATAAAAATAAAAATAAAAGTATTGCTATATTACAAAATATGTATGGAAGTGGTAAATAAAGGGTTAAATAGTAGGGTAAATGAGATTAAAGTAATGAATGACAAACATATGAAAATTGGTATTACAAGGATATATATAATAATAATATTATAAGAGTGGTTAATATGAGTGTAGTATATTGATATAGGGAAGGGTTAAATGCTTCACTAAATAGTTAAGTTAGAGTAATTGGTGAGTACATTATGTTGCTAGCATAGTTAGCAAGGAGACAAAGCTAGTAGCTTACCTGGATGAATTTACCAAGATTAGATGCTTTAACCCTGACCTAAGCCACTTACCTTAAAGAGAGTAACGTATGTTTACAGACAAGTACAAAAAAAAAACTTATGCCTAACCCTATGTTTACAAGTATAAGTTGAGCAAATGTGGAATGCCTTAAACTCTTCCTTGATAAGAATTTTTTTGATGCAGATTCAATCATTTAAAATGGTTAGTACTCGGGGAAATCGAGGCTAAGGGGCATCATCGCAAGGACCACCAACGTCGGTGTTGCCACCACCATTGCCCGAATTAGCTCTCATTTTGCGCTCTTTGGAGGCTATTAATGAGACATTAAAGGGACATCAATTAGCAGATGTCAAAGTTGAACCCCCACCATCTGGAGTTGGTAACCTTGAAGCGCCAAGGGACTCAAAGGGAGGGCCTCCACCAGGGGACATCGCCAAAGAACTACAGAAGATCAAACTCCCAGATTTTGTTGGGGGTTGTGCAAGTGAACGTGCGGAGGCATGGTTGGAAGGAATGACACGATGTTTCACCTTAAGAGACTATGCTTCCACATCAAAGGTGAAAATATCGATCTTTTAGTTGAGGGATAGTGCCTTGAACTGCTGGGGTAACCTAGAGAGACAGTTGCACCTTACCCAAGACACCGTCTCATGGGAGCTTTTTGAGGAAACGTTCTGGATGAAATATTATCTTGCATACTACGAGGAACAACGGGTAGGAGCATTTCATGCTCTAGTTCAGGGAAACAAGACCGTGGAAGAGTACGAGATCAGGTTCATGGAGTTGATAAAATATGTTTCGTACATGGACATCGATCAACGACAAGTAGAGAGTTTTGTGTATGGGTTAAACCCTAAGATAAGGGTCATGGTACAGATGTGGTAACTGTCTTCAATAGCTAAAGCAGTTGAAAATGTACATTACGTGGAGGATCATATGAGCTTAAACGAAGGTATGAGATCAACCTTTCCACAAAATCTTGGATTTGTGGGGGAGGAATCTCTAAGCCACCTCCTTATGGAAATAGAGTCGCACCTAGAGCAGTTTCTATAGGTATTTCAATGGAAGCGAGTGAAACATCCCACTCATCACCAACGATGCAGGTAGGTCCATGACCTTCTAAGGGAGAAGCAAGTAGGGGCAGGGGCTCCAGGGGAAGGAACTCATTTCAGAGACTGTCATAGGGTAGTGCACAAGTTCCATACCGTGTTACCTATTGGGGGTGTAGAGGAACCCATTACTAGAGTGACTACCCAGAGTCACAAGTAGGATTTGTGCATAGAAAAGGAAAGGCCCCGATGGGAAGAGGGAGTAGTACCCACCAGATTTATGCAACGGTTAATAATTGCCAAGTGGAAAATCAATCCACGGTGGTAGAGTCTTTAGGTACACTAAATCATGTCGATGTTAAAATTTTATTTGATTCTAGTGCTACAAATTGTTTCATTCCACCTTGTGCATTAGAAAAGTGTGGGTTGGCATCCTATGAGAACAATGACTTTAAATAAGTCAAGATGGCTTCAGGGGAAAAACAAATGATAGGACCTAGCATCGATAATTGTCTAGTAGAGTTGGGAGTTCGTACTACTAGGTTGAAGGTGTACGTCACCGTTATGGGGACGTATGACCTAATCATTGGAATGGACTGGTTAGAAGCCCATCGAGCTTTGGTAGATTGTTTCACGAAGAGGGTACTTTGTGTTGATGATGAAGGGACGTCGATAGAGATCCATGGTGTACAGAGGAAGGTGTATCTATGCTTTATCTCGACCATGAAGGTTAAACGTTGCATGAGGTAAGGTTGTCGATTATATGTAGTGGAAGCAGTCAATGAAGGGAAAGGACCCTCCTTGGATTAGTATCCATTATTTTCATAGTTTAAGGATGTTTTTATGAAAGAGTTTCTAGGGTTACCTCCTGAGAGGGAGCTTGATTTTACCATTGAGATAAAACATGGTGCGGAGCCAATTTCCAAGACTCTGTATAGGATGACAGCGCTAGAACTTTATGAGTTGCATATGAAGTTGAAGGAACTACTTAAATTAGGGATAATAAGGCCTAGTGTCTCACCTTGGGGTGCACCAGTAATTGTTTTGAAGAAGAAGGATGGTTCCTTATGACTTTGTATAGATTACACGGACTTGAACCATGCTATAGTGAAAAATAGGTACCCAATTCCACGGATAGATGATCTCTTTGATCAGATGAAAGGAGCAGCAGTGTTCTTAAAAATTGATCTACGATCAGGGTATCACCATTTAAGGATTAAGGAAGGTGATATACCTAAAAATGAATTTTGAACTCGATTTGGGCATTACAAGTTCGTTGTAGTACCTTTTGGTTTGACCAATGCGCCAACAGTATTCATGAGCCTCATGAATGGTGTATTCCGAAAATACTTAGACCGCTTTGTACATGTATTTCTGGAGGATATCCTCATCTATTCCAAGAACGAAAGAGAACATGAGGAACACTTGTGAGTAGTGTTTTCATGCCTTAGAGAGAACAAATTGTATGGCAAGTTGTCGAAGTGTTTTTTCTTCCAAAAAGAAATTCACTATTTAGGTCATATCATTTCCAATGAAGGAATCTCTGTGGACCCAGAAAAGAGAAAGGCTATTATGGAATGGCCAATGCCAAAAAATGCTCATGAGGTAAGAATATTCATGGGACTAGCGGGTTATTATCAAATATTTGTGGAAGGGTTCTCTAAAATAGCAAAACCCATCACCACATTGCAGCATAAGGGGGTCATGTATGAATGGATAGAAGAATGTGATATTGCATTCATCGAGCTTAAGAGGTTGCTAACTAGTGCACCAATTCTAGAGTGTCACATATGGGAAAAGAATTCATAGTCTGCACATATGCCTCAAAGAAAGGGTTGGGGGTCATGCTAATGTAGGATGGGGGAGTGATATCGTATGCGTCAAGAAATTTGAACCAACATGAGGAGCTTTACGCTACTCGTGATTTAGAGTTGGTAGTTGTAATGCTAGCTCTGAAACTTTGGAGGCACTGTCTAGTGGGGTGAAACTTTGAACTCAAAACGAACCATGAAAGCTTAAATCATCTCTTCACTCAAAGGGATCTCAATGCCAGGCAGAGGTGATGGAGTGAGTTTATGAGGGAGTATGATTTTGGAAATTTGTACATCAAGGGAAAGGAGAATGTGGTCATGGATGACTTGAGCAGGATACCACGTGTCTTCTCTTTGGTACCCTTAAAAGTTCATCTGAGGGAGTGTGTGTTGGGGCAACTCCTTGGAGATAGTTGGCATTTAAAGGTTACTTCAACCCTTCAGAGTGGGAGGTAAGTAGATCAAAAGTAAGAAGGATATAGACTAGAAGTAGATGGATTGTTAAGGTATCAGGGAAAGACATACATCCTCAAAGGTGGGGATATTAGAAGCATCATACTCAAAGAATCCCATAGAGCACTTTATTGTGCACATCCGGGTGTGAAGAAAATGTACGCATACATGAATAAGCTTTTCTTCTAGGTAGGCATGAAGTGTGATGTAGTCCATTTCATCGCCAAGTGCCTAGAGTGTCAACAAGTAAAGGATGACCACCACCACTTGGTAGGTCTCCTACAATTGCATGATGTTCCTATGTCCAAATGGGAAGTCATTTCTATGGATTTTGTTGTGGGATTGTCACTCACATCGCATAGACACAATGCCATTATTTTGATAGTTGATAAGTTGACCAAGAGTGCTCGTTTTATTCCAGTTAGAGACACTTATGATGTCACTGATGTGGCACGCATTTTTATAAGTGAGGTCATCCGTTTGCATAGGTTACCCAAGAAGATCATTTCAGATAGGGACTCTCGATTCACTTCTAGGTTTTGGACAAGTTTGCAGTCATCGTTGGGGACTCAGTTGAACTTAAGCACAACTTATCATCCTGAAACAGATGGGAAAACTGAGAGAGTAAATCAGGTTATGGAAGACATTCTTAGGATGTATGTTATGGATAATCAAACCCATTGGGAGAAGTACCTATCTTTGGTAGAGTTTGCCTACAATAACAGTTTTCATAGTTCCATTGGAATTCCACACTACGAAGCTCTGTATGGAAGGCCATGCAGGACACCGTTGATTTGGGATAGGTTAGAAGACCGAGTGATTGTTGGGACATAATTGATTCAAGAGATGGAGGAACAAGTGATTCATATTAGGCAGTGACTAAAGGAATCACATGATAGACAGAAAAATTATGTTGATGCACATAGGACTGACCAAAGTTATAAAGTGGGAGATCAAGTTTTCATTTGTATCAAGTCTAATAAGAGTACCATTCGGTTCAGGAAGGGGACAAAGTTGTCGCCTCGATTTATAGGACCATTCAAAATCCAAGAGAGAATTGGAATCATTGCCTATTGTCTCGCACTGCCACCCCACTTGCATAAAACTCATAATGTTTTTCATGTATATGTTCTACGTCATTATTTTGTTGATGAATCTCATAAAATGAATTATAAGGAATTGCAGGTATCAGACGCGGGAACCCTCATGGTAGAACCGTTATGCATATTGGACTGTAGGTTCTGACAGCTCAAGAACTGTTTGGTAGACCAAGTTAAAGTCCAATGGGACAAGTATAGCCCAAGATCTGCGACTTGGGAGGATGTCAAGACCTTACGACGAGATCATCCCTCAATTTTTTGACCACCATGGGAATTTGTTTTCTCGAAGGTTGGGTGTATGTAATGCCACCTTTTGACTTAGACAACTAGAATTACTTAAGGCCTAATCATTTTTATTTTCTATTCACTGTGAAACTATTAATGATACACTTGAACTTTTAAGACGTATGAACCTATGTGAATTTCAATTCTATGAATGTTTAATGTTATTTGAATTATGATGGATATTATGCAATCTATTTCTAAACTTGAAAATTTTGACATTTAAAGTTGTTGGTACGTGGATACCGAATTGAGATTATGGTTAAATGTATTTACATGATGATAATGCATAGATATGTATGAGTTTGTGTTATAGACTAATCTGCAGGTCAATGGGCTATGAAATAACCAAAGGATAATGATAATAAAAGGTTGATGTCGTGAACAATGATCGAGAAACAATATGGTATGAATCTTTGCATGTGAAATTATGTTGGTTCGAATGCATTTCTATTATATGAGGACCAATGCAGGTTTTTCAGGTGGTGAGACTGACTAAAAATGAATATACGATGATAAAATTCCCAGCAACATAGTGCCATTGTATGTTCCATGGTAGGGTGTTGAACCTAGTTCTATTAGTAGGGGTGGAGGCATTTCCCATTGTGTATCCTCTGAAACTTGGAGTCATGGGAGGACAGTGTTAGCTCACGCTCCCCTAGATGTGTGATGATGATTGTCAATTGCCAGTTGGGGAAGCTTGGTCAAGAGAGTTGACACTTCCGCTTATGTGTTCTATTTGGAGTTAGGTCAATATATTTAATGCTCCAAGATAGTCCAGCAGAGGAAGGATAGGGATGGAAGATGAAAGTAAGTTAGGGAGGAATGATGACTAGAAGTAGTTGAGAGTGTGTGGGGTTTTGCCTTATAGAAGAATTTCTTGATTTCCTCTTTTTGAAAAAAACAATATATATATATATGTATGTATGTATGTATGTATGTATGTATGTATTTACTTAACCAAACTACAATTATCTAAGTGAATGTTGCTTGTGCTAAATTATTGTAATTGAGGGATTTCGTGAACATTTTAAATAGTTTACTATCTTTTATGAAATGATTGGTTTTGTTGATTGGATTGGATGCATACAAGAATTAATTTAGGTGTGATAATTGTTTTCATTAGTACATGTACGAGTTCTGTATGTGCTAGCTACACATGTATGCCTTTCACATGTACACTAGTATGTGTAAGTGTTTTTAATTGATGATGTTGCTTATTTGATGTCGATGTATGAATCATGTGTCGTTACCCTTGTATTGTAAATTACTCTAACTTCAGGACGAAGTTTCTTGAAGGGTGGGTGTATGTAACAACCCAAATCAATTAGTTTTTATCATAGTTTTTTTTTTTTTAATTTAATTAATTATTAAAATATATTAAATCAGACTTTTATTATTTTATTATTAAAGGGTGGGTGAAGTAATTAATGGAGGGGATAAGGTTGTTGGGGAAATTAATGGGGGGATAAGGTTGTTGGTAGAAAGAAAATCAAGAAAGGAAATTATAAACTAAGTTGCAACAATTAAAGTAGTAGATTAGAAAGTATTTATTTATATGAGGCTATGTAATTTAGGCCTTACAAAAAAGCTGTAAAAAACAAAAGAATTCACATTGCAGATACAACTTCCCTGTGCTGCCAATGAGAACAACAAGAATCATAGAACCAATTAGTTTAGAGGACAATGTTATCATTGAGAAATCAAATTTTTTGTTCACATTTCTAGAACAACGAGACTTCAATGACTTAATGAGCTTCGAAGCCTTCTTGGCAAAACCAAATCTAACAGAAGATGAGTACATCCAAGCAATAAAAACTACACTTAAACAACCAACAATTTTCCTTAAACGAAAACTTTCACATATTTGGAACAACGGTTTCTCCAAGGACATGCCAATTATGTGGAATGCAAATACGGATGCACAGTATGTCCTCAATGCATATGTTGCAGCATCGTATTGTACCTTGTACATGACAAAGGTTGACAAATCTATGATAAGTGCATTCAGAAGAATACACAGAGAACATGAAAAAAATCAAATTGATTCTATGCAAATGATACGTACACTTGGAAATACATTACTTAATCTTCAACAAATGCCTACTCAACAATCAGTCCACATCGCACTTTCCCTGCCTCTGAACTCTAGTGCAAGGAAATGTGTCTTCATAAACACATCTCCACTTGACACACGCACATTCGTTCTTAAACCACCATCTTTGCTAGAACAAGAGCCTGATAATTTAGAGGACGTGATTTGTTGCTCTGTTATTGATTACTACCTCCAGTATCCACCTCCTATTAAGCATATATGTCTGCACATAATTTGTATCGCATTACTAAAAAAATGGTACACCCTTATCAAAAAGAAAAAAAAGAAATGTAATACGCTTTGTCAAATACAACAAACACATCGACTATGAAAACTTCTATAGAGAAAAACTATTGTTGTACATTCCATTTGATCAAAATGAAAACACATTAAAACATAACTTCCCTACATGGGAAGCTACACATACTGCTTATGAGACTACATTACAAATCAATGAGGCTAGATTTACATAAAATTTCAACCCAACATGGGGTGATTTAGAAAGTGCACTTGATGAACTAGAAAACCCTGACAATGTTGATGAGACATTAACAAACCATAAAACAACTAGAACTCTCTGTGAGTCCTATGCAAGCATATTTTCCTTGTCCTCGAGCAGATGCCATTGAAAAACATATCGATCTTGGGTTTAAAGTCACAAAACATCATTTCTTTATCAAAAATGATGAATACTACAGAGTTAGACGACCGTTGAATAGAGAACAACAAGCAATCATAAAGAACATTGCAATGAAAAAATGATTAAATATGCACATTCTTGTGCACTTGTTCCTTACAGGCAGGGCAGGAACATGAAAGGCATTCACAGTAAAAGAAATATTCCAAATTATTATACGAATCTATGATTCAAATAGTTCGAGTGACCCTATGAAACCAAAGGAACTAATAGTTGCATATACAGGAAAAGTTTAATATAATGCAGGTGGAACAATAGCCCACTTCGCATTGTTAATGCCTATTAACAAGACACGTTTTCTTCCACTCAACAAGGAAATGATAGATACCTTATCTAAGCTTTATGACGAGCTACAACTTGTCTTCATAGATGAGGCATCTTTGATTGGAAGTCACTTCTTATATTCCATTGACAATCGACTAAGAAACATAAAACATGTGTAGACCAAATACTTTGGGGACATTGATATGATATTCTATGGGGATCTTTACCAGGCACAACCCATACAAGATTCTCTTATATTTTAACAACCTATGGTCAATATGCAAACAGTGACATGTGACTTTTGGAAAGACAACATAAAATGCTTTGAATTGCATACTACAACGTGCTAGACAAATGAAACATTTATTGCAATTCTGAATAGAATGCGGAAAAACATCCAAACATGTGATGACTTAACATATATCAATTCAAGGTGCATGTGACCTGCACCAACAGACCCAACCTTCCCTTACCTATTCTATAAGAATAAGGATGTTGTAATGCATAACAGGTACATGCTATCGCTCATTCCTGACAATGATATCATCATAAATTCAATTGACCTTGAAGAAGACAACCGTGGAAATGTACCATGTCATCAACATACATCCACTTTTCCTTTGCAACTTGTCCTGAAATTAGACATGCTAGTTGAAATATATGCCTGCAACTATCATTCACAGGATGGCTTGGTGAATGGTGCAGATGGAATACTCAAAGCTTATACCAAAACAGAAAAAGTTGATGTCCTCTGGATTAAGTTTCATGACCCGCATATTGGCCACCGACAAGCAAACAAGTTAGCTTATCTATATAATTCTCTCATATGTTTTCTATCAACATGGGTGGTTGTGACATTGTGCTTGGTGCAGAATGGTTAAGGAATCTTGGCCCCATCCTCATGGATTTTAAGGAATTAACCATTCAATTCAACTAGAAGGGCCAACGGTATAAGTTCCAAGGCATCACAGTAGGTTCCCCTGAGATCATCAGTTCCCATTGCATGTAAAATCTCCTCAAAAAAAGTCATTCCAGCATTATTGCACAACTCCATTCCATTTAAGCCACTGAGACACCCTCTGTAAATCCTGAACTCTAATCAATCCTCTCCAAACAAAAAATTGTTTTTTCCACTCCTTAAGGACTCCCTCCTTCCCATGGTGTTCATCATCATTCCATTCCCCTCATCCCCAATAGCATTCCTCCCAGTGTTCATCCCTTTGCCCAGAAAAATGAATTTGAGAAAATTGTTCCAGAATTGCTCATTGTGGGTGTTATATGTCCTAGCACCAGCCCCTATTCTTATCCTATGGTCATGGTAATTAATAAATAAGGATCTTGGCACATGTGTCTTGACTTTCACACCCTCAAAAAACTCATCATCAAAGAAAAATTTCTCATTCCTGTCATTGATGATCTCTTGGATGAATTAAGTGGTGCCCAGTACTTTACTAAACTTGATCTTCGTTCTAGCTACTAGAAGATACATATGAAAGAGGTAGAGATTCCTAAGACTGCATTTCGAACTCATGAGGGTCACTATGAGTTCTTGGCCATTCCCTTTGGCTTGTGTAATGCTCCCTCCACTTTCCAAATCCTCATGAATCATGTCTTTTGTCCTTTTCTCCATCATTTTGTCTTAGTTCTCTTTGATGATATTCGCATCTATAGTAAAACATGGACCGCCCATATTTCTCATGTGGATCAAGTTCTTCATCTACTCTCTCAGCACCAACTTTTCCTTAAACAATCTAAATGTGCTTTTGGAGCCTTAGAAGTGGAGTAATTGGGTCATATTGTTGGCAAGGATGGTGTCAGGGTGGATCCTAAGAAAATTGAAGCTATGCAGGATTGGCCTCACCCCAAGAATCTCAATATATTGCATGGTTTGTTGGGTTTAACGGGATGTTATCGCAAGTTTGTTAAGAATTATGGAAAAATTGTGGTGCCTCTCACTACCCTCCTTAAGAAGAATGCTTTCACTTGGACTCCAACAACTGATCATTCCTTCCAAGCCTTCAAGGAGGATATGTGCACCATTCCTATCCTGGCCCTTCCTGACTTCATAAGGACCTTTGTCCTAGAATGTGATGCTTCAAGGAGACGAATTGGCATAGTCCTTATGCAATATGGTTGACCTTTGGCCTTTACCAGCAAAAAACTATCGAAGTGACATTTAGGCCAATTAATCTATGAAAATGAAATGTTGGTTATTTTTCATGCAATCGATCTCTGGCACCCTTATCTATTGGGGTAATGCTTCCAAATTAAGATAGATCATTAGAGCCTCAAGTATTTTTTGGAGCAACAAATTTCATCCTCTGAGCAACAAAAATGGGTGACTAAGCTATTTGGATATGATTATGAGATCATTTACAAGAAATGAAAAGGCAATGTGGTTAATGACGCTCTTTCAAGAAAATATGAAGATGAAGGGTCCCTCTTTTTCATGTCCTTCATTGTACCAAATTGGCTCCAAGTTGTTCACCAGGAATGGCTACAAGATCCCAAAATTCCACGTCTAATTCAACAATTGCAAGAAAATTCTATAGTTTCCTCATGGTACTCTTGGCACAATGATGAGCTTCGCTACAAAGGTCATTTGTATTTAAGTAAACAGTCACAACTTAAATCCATGATGCTTTATGAACTTCATCCTACACCCACAGTTGGGCACTCAAGCTTTACCAAAACCTATGACAAGGTCAAGTGTTCTCTTCTATGGGATGGTATACCTTAGTGGAAGAATGTGATTTTTTTCAACGCAACAAGGGAGAAACAGACAAAGCCCCCAACACACTACAACCGCTTCCGATTTCACCCACTATTTGGAGGGATATCTCTATGGATTTCATTGTTGGCTTACCTAAATCGAGCAATAACTTAGTCATCATGATGGTAGTTGATTATCTTTCCAAATATGCTCATTTATGTTCCCTTCAACACCCATTTACCACATCCACAATGGTTCAACTTTTCATGGATCATATCTTCAAGCTTCATGTCATGCCTCACTCTATTGTCTCTAACTGAGATCCCACTTTCACCAGCAATTTTTGGCAAGAATTGTTCATGCTACATGGAACCCAATTGCATTTCAGCACAACTTATCATCCTCTGACTAATGGCCAAACTGAAGTTGTCAACAAGTGTTTGGAAACATATTTGAGGTGTTTTTCATCTAAGAGGTAAAATCAGTGGGATCAATGGTTACCCCTAGCTGAATGGTGGTACAACACATCTTACCATACAACTACTCGCATGACTCCTTTTGAAGCAATATATGAACAAAATCCACCTTTAGTTATCTCATACATTCCAAGTGTCTCGAAGGTTCAGGTGGTTGACCAAACTCTTACAATTCAAGAAGCTATTCTCCATACCCTCAAAGAGAATTTGGTAATGTCTCATAATCGAATGAAGCAACAAGCAGATCAAGGTCGTTTTGAACGTCAATTTGTTGAAGGGGACTAGGTGTTTCTTCGAATGCAACCTTATAAGCATACTTCACTCAAGGTTGAACATTGTCAGAAACATAAGACTAAATTTGATGGTCCTTATATAGTTCTCAAGCACGTGGGATCAATTGCATACCAATTAGCTTTGCCCAGTCATTATAAGCTCCATCATGTGTTTCATGTCTCATGCCTAAAGAAGGTAATTGGAACTAAATGCCAAACTCAAACCTGTCTCCCTAAGTTGGATGAAGAAGGATCGATTTGGTTGCAACCACAAGCAGTTTTGGATCAGCGTGAGTGTCATCTTTGTCCCCGCACCATCAAGGAAGTGTTAGTACATTGGAAAGATACAACTCCAACAGATGCCACCTGAGAGCCAACTACCATTTTGCAGCAATTTCCTCATCTCCAACCTTGAGGACAAGGCCATTTTTAAGGGGGAGGGCATGTTAGGGATCTAATCTCTCTAACCCCTCACATAGGTAGAATAATATATTTTCCATGTAATAAAGACCAATATTAATAAGGCCTGGTAATAAGGAAGAATAATTCAAATGTAAGAAGACCTAATAGAAGCTTCTGCTTCTAGAAGATCTTCCTCTAGATTGTTCTTGTGGTAGACAGATTTAGTATAAATAGGAGTCGAGGGCATGAGAATTTTTGTCTTGAAAATTATTGTAATGGAGCATTGATTTGTTGGAGGATTCTCTCTCAAAGAGACAAGTGAACATTGTTTCCTATCAATAAAGGTATTATTTTGGTGTTGTGGTTTCATATATTGTGTTATTCCACTGTTATTCTATGTCATATTTGTGTTTTATGATATTATAATAGATCTGGTACCTAACATAGTATGCCCTAGTTATTAGCATGTTTTCTGGATATGGGTGGGCATGTTAAACTGAAAATCGTATGATCCTAATGTGGGTCCCTATCCACTTTAGTGGACATGCATTATCTGAAAAAATAAACCTGGACACATGTTAAATGGTTCTATGCAAGTGGATTGATCACCTCAACACACATTTTTACCAAAGGAGGGCCAAAGAACATAGCCACAGTTTCAAAATTTTGTTTGGATACATATTCGACTGACTAAATGTTCATGGAGGCAAAAGAATTATCCACAAGTGTTAATGAGAGTGCACTGCAAAAATGGATAAATAGCCCCATAAACAGAAAGGTGGATAGAAATACATGAGCTATATCACTTATGATAGCTTGATCATTGCAAAGGATCTCATTGACTTCCGATAGGAAGGGAGCGACTCCCTGCCTAGCTATTTGGATAGGGTCTGGATATGTAGAGTGAGTTCCGTGTGAAACAAAATCATTTTTTCTTTTGATATTTTTTAAGGAAAGAGAAATTTGTGAATTCCCACAAGCTCAAAATCATTACTACAACTTGAAAAATCATCAAAGCCTATGATTCATGCAAGTTTTGGGGAAGAAGAGAAATTAAAAACATAAGTTGAGAAAACAATCCTTCTCCCCTACAATCCTAAGATGAGTATTGCAGACTGAAAAACTATGGTTGTTAGAGCCAACATCATATGGTGGGATCTCCTAGGCGGATTCTTGTCATGAAGATATTGTTTCTAATTGGGTTTCTAAGGAAGTTGAGAGTGACAGGCTGAGAAAACAACCCAAGGAGTTTGAAAATCATATTGTTTCAAGGTTAGTAGATTTTGTGCGAAGGCCTCTAAGGAAGTATAGAACAAAGAAATATACGTTTTGTTGGAAAAATTTTAACAGGTAGCATATGCTTGTCATTGATGGCAAGTACAGCAATGAAGATGGCATGAGTATAGGAAGAATGTAATAGACGGGCACCAGAAGTATTTTGGGAAGAAGCTGCAGAGCAACCTCAATAAGATCAGAAGAGACAGTGCAGAGGATGTTTGGTATGTTTTACAGGCAGCGTAAGCTTGTCATTGATGGCAAGTACAGCAGCGATGATGGCTTGAGTATAGCAGCGATGATCAGCAGCGCAGTGATAATCGGGGAAGAGCAGCAACCGTGATCGTTGGATCAACAATTATGAATTCCCGATGGTTGTCAGATATCAATCTAGACAAGAAGAGCGCGCTGAAGAGGAGGACAAATTTCAGGCGTTAGATCCAAGCACGGGATTCGACCATCGTTGGATCAAAAAGAACATGCACGCTCTTTAAAGTGCAAGGAGTAGCGGGCTCACAAAATCCCGCAAGAAGGAGGACCATCCATCTTCAGGCAGGACATGTGGACACAGATCAACATTTTGTTGATTGGAAAGTCAAAGGAATGAAATGCTCCAGCCTTTCAACTCGCGAAATCGCGATATGCGAAACCATGAAATAATCTCGACTGTTGGATCGAGGACAAATATGGACCGTTGATCAGACACAATGAAGGATCGTGGAGTTGCGAAATCACGATAAAATCTTGACCGTTGATCCAAGAGGGACACGTGGGGAAAGATCATCATTTTGTTGACTGGAGAGTCAAAGGAACGGGGTTCCCTAACCTCTCGAAATTGCGATATGCGAAATCGCGACTTAACCACAATCGTTAGATCAAGATGTGATCTCCACCGTTGATCCAACTCCATATTGGAGTTTCGTGGATCGAGAGTTGGAGATGACAAGTAATATCAATCACAAGAATCTCGATATCGCGATATGCGAAATCGTGATGTAATCTGAGCCATCAAATCAAGATCAAATCTGGACCGTTGATTCCAGTCCATGTCAGAGTTTCGGGGATCGAGATTTGGAGATGTCAAAGTTCATTAACATCAGGAATCTCGATATCGCGATATGTGAAATCGCGATTTAATCGCAGTCATTGAATAGAGATCAGATCTGGACCATTAATCTAACTCCATATCGGAGTTTCGCGAATTGCGACATGGAGAGGCAAAGAACCCAATGCAACAAGAATGCCGAAATCATGAAATCGTGATTTAATCGCAGCCGTTAAATAGAGATCAGATCTGGACCGTTGACCTAACTCCATATCGGAGTTTCGCGAATCACGACATGGAGAGGCAAAGAACCCAATGCAACAAGAATGCCGAAATCACGAAATTGCGATTCAATCGTAGCCATTGAATCAAGATCACATCTGGACCATTGAATCACAGGACATGTGGCAAGTGATCGAAATTTTGCTGACTTGGGGTCAACAGAGCATAGTGTTGAAATTCACGAAATGAGAAATCGCAAAAGCGTTTTTTTTTCATAGGCGCTTGGTTATGACCATAGTCATATTGGGGAAGCAGCTAGTGTAGAAAAGCTCTGTATCAAAGCTTCGGAGATCACGACATGAAGTGTCAAGACACTCGGGCATAGGAATGTCGAAATGCCGAAACCTGATTTAAAGGCAAGATTAATAAAGTTCATCCAACGACGCAGATAAACCTGAAGGAGATCAGAGGGCTATTGATGAATGACACAGTGAAACTACCAGAAACCATTGATGGCGTCTGCTAGAGAATTCGAAGAGACCTCTGTGTGATCACCAGAGGAGATGAAGAGTCTTCAAGCTTCGTCTAGTAAAGGAAGACTATTCTTAGAAGGGATTGACAGATGGATGAGCATTGAAGTCTATAACTGAAATAGAGAAGGTGAGCTCGACTGTAAGTGAGAAGACGAAGAGTCTCAACTGCCAGAGAGAAAAAAGAATCTCGGCATAACACCTAGTGATGGTAGACACAGGGGTTGAACTGCCAAAGAAGTTGAAGAGTCGCGATGATGATCACGCAAAGCACTTGAGATGTGGAGGAGATTGGTGCGGTATGAGCATGCAGAGGAATGGCGAATATTGCATGCACAAGATGCACAGAAGCTATATATACACGGTACAGAGAAGAGAAGCGGTTGTTGTTGTTGTTGGAGTTTGTTGTGGTTGTTGTTGTTGTTGAAGGTGATTCATGTGTGAAGAAGGAGGAGAGTGCAGCAGTTGAATTGAACAAAAGAGGATCTGTGCAGTGAATGGACATGGCACACAGAGCATAAAAATAAGAAGAACAGATAGCGCAAGTCATGTGTGTAGGAAGGCAATGAGGCAGACAGAGCAACGAAATGCAGCAGAACAGTGATGAGTCTGGTAAGCCATTGTTGAACATTAAATCACTGTAATAAGTTTCAGTCACAAAGATTTATATTTCAGGGTGGTTGGGAGGTGCTAGGAAGGACTGTTGTCCTTAGAGGTTCAAGTGGGTGCTTGAACACAGGGAGTTGTAGCTTCCATCTAGTTGCATCCAGAGAAACCAGGGTGGCAGGGTGGTGCAAGGGAGAACTCTTGTTCTCTGTTATACAGGTTGGTGCCTATACGATTAGAAGTTGGTGCTTCCATCCAGTTGGTGCTGGAAACACTCAGGGAGTTGGTGCTTCCTTCTAGTTGGTGCTAGAGAAACCAGGGAGTTGGTGCCTCCTTCTAGTTGGTGCTATAGAAACCAGGGATTTGGTGCTTCCTTCTAGTGGGTGCTAGAGAAAACAGAGAGTTGGTGCTCTCAGCAAGTAGCAGCTTGCAAAACAGAGGTTGTAGCCTCATTATGAGTTGGTGCTCATATGTATGATAATGTAAAGAATGTAACTATTACTTATCATATAAAGAAAAAGAGGTTTTTACCCTTTATGGGTTTCCTTAGGAAATATATGTCTCTGTGTATCACATGTGTGTGACTGATGTTGAATATGCTATTGCTTACTTCCCTGCACTATTGTGATTGTCCTTCAGTGTTTCTACAAAGATTTTAAAAGAAGTATAATTTTTTAAGCACAGTAACAACTGATTCACCCCCTCCTCTCAGTTGTCCAACAATTGGTATCAGAGTCGGCCCCCTTTTTATCTAAGGGTAGATCCTAGAGCTTAAACATGACAAGCCATGAAGGGACTTCAGTCACTAGGCCTCCTCTATTTGATGGAACGAATTTTTCCTTCTGGAAGGTTAGGATGAGAACATACCTAATGGCCTTAGGA
>ML828805.1:33945-54435 GCA_009831015.1 Picea engelmannii
AGCCTGAGCTTTCCTCGGGTTTTTTCTTTGCTATTTCTGCATATGTAGGGTTTGAAGGACTGTCTTGATTGTCCCCATTCTGTGGCTCTTTCCCTCCCGCTTTGAATGTAGGTGGGGTTTCTGCCTGTTCACCATTCTCTACTATTTGTTTTGCTTGCTTGGCCTGAGCATTTGTCGGTCCCCTTTGCACTGCATCCTTGTCTTGTTCGTTGCTTTCACTGCTGTGAGTTACGGTCATTTGGCCTTTCCCTTTGTCTTTTTTTGTGTTTGTGTTTTTCTGAACCAGGGTCCACGATTCCCCAATGTTTTTTTCTGCCTGTTCCTCTGATTTCTTCTTACAATGCTTTGCAAAGTGCCCGTGTCCATGGCAGTGTCTGCACTTAAAGGGAATTTGCTCGTAGTCCAATTCTTGCACGTACGTCCACCCAGCTACGGTGAGATTGATTGCTTCCGGGAGCCCCTCTTCTAAGTCCACTTCTACGCAGATTCGAGCACACGAATATTGATCTTTCCTTGCTGCGTGATCTATGTATTTTCCCAGCGCATTGTCGATGATTTGAAGGGATTTTTGGTTCCAGCAGTGGAGTGGAAGATGTGGAAGCCTGACCCAGACCGGCACTGCAGAAGGCACGTCTTGTGTGGGGTCGAAGTCTGGTGTCCACTTATTTAAGTAGAGACCCTGAGGACCCATGAAGAATGGTCCATTTCTGAATATCAGACCCCTATCTTCAGTGTTCTCGAACACAAAGACGAAGAATCCCTTTCCTACGAAATAACTTTTAACTCCCTCTTTGATCAGGGGTTTCCAGTTTCTTTGGGTCCAATCTTCCACTATTTTAGGCGAAGGCCAGAGACCCATAAACTGGCCTATGAGTCCTCTCTCAGCCAAGTTCAGAGCTGCTTTGCAAGTTTCTTCCTCTGGCAGAGCCACCGTAGGGATGGAATCCATTTTTCTTACGAACTTTTGCTGTGAAGCTGAGGGCGGCCGCTTTGAACCTGTTGAAACCATTTTCCTGAACGCCTGGACCTCTGGGGGCGGATCGGGGTCCCCTGGAGCTTCCATCGGGCCAAGAGGAGCCTGCAGGACACTGGCTTGACAACCTTAGATGCGCGCAGGGGCGACCAGCAGACCTCGCTCGGGGAGAACCTCTAAGCCACAAAACTTTTTGACAATAATGATCATTGATCAATTCTATAGCTTTTTGTATTAGTAATATATTTTTATAATGGAGAAACATTTGTTTGCTTAAATTCCATCTTTTGCTAAATACACTTCACAAGAGTTTATGGTTAAAATGCATCCACACAATTCATTCACACTCAAATCTAAATCATATATTCTAATAAAAAAAAAATATTTTCATTTTTAATTTGTAATTATTTATTTTGCCCAAATACTTCACAAGAGTTTAAGGCTAACATCCATCCACACAATTCATTCCCACTTAAATCTAAATTATATTTATATATATATATATATAACTTTACTTAAAAATATCTCTGAAAAAATTATTATCACATTTATAACAAAGGATTCATTCTCTAAATATTAACAATGACAATGTTGTAAAAGAATGAACTATATTTACTCACCACAAACTTATTTATAGTACCTTGCAACTCTTCTTTCATTGATTCCAATTAACATAATTAACAAAAACATAAAGAGTGAATGAGAAAAAATGAAAAAACCTAAATAATATGCACTAACAATTCAAAGTTGTGCACACAACCTAAAACATGTGGTCCGAGTTAGCTAATGAATTCAAGCTCTTTTATTTTATCATATAAAGTGAGAAGTAGCAAATCGGAACACATTTTCTAAATGCATGATAAAAATTATTCATATTTATAAACTTTTAATTAAAATGAAAAAATTAAAATCTAATAAAATAAATTTAGTGGTGTCCTCGAGGTGTAGGACACTCGGTGACGGAGTGTGTTGTTAAGCCACTTCGTGTTGTTAAAGTTACTGGTTTGAAACGGGGACAAAAAATCCAACCATGTTAAGGGTTGGTGTGGCTACGGCTTAAATGCCCCTAAGTCGTTGTTTCTCAAGCCACAGGTTAATCGCGTAGCCAACAGGTCCCGCACAAATTAACAAACAAAAAAAAAATGAGTTTAGTGTTTGAAAATTTGCATGCATAATTGGTCTTGGGAAGTAAAGTCATTTGGTATTATATATAATAGATAGAAAAATATTTGGATATTAATTTTAAGTGATAGGCGATTTTTTTGGGGCAATTATTATAGAAATCTAGTTATGTTATTGTTAGTGAAATGCTAATTTTAGATTGTTTAAATTGCATTTTTGAATGTATAACCTGCACAAACCTTTAGAACATTTAGATTATACAATCTCAATTACTTAAATATGCAATTCCAACTATCCTTCTGAATCTAATCTAAAAAAACTAAACTATATTGATATGTGTCTTGAATATCTTTTTCCAATATGTAAACTTTGATATTTTAAAAAGTTATATATTTAGTTTTTACAATTATTAACCTATATTTTTATTATAAAATTAAAATAATGAAAAATTGTGAAATTGTGAGTTTTATTTTTTGATATTTAGGATGACAAAATTTCATTAAAAAAACACATTTATTATTTTAAAATGTTTTCCAAAAATTAAACAATATAAAAAAACACATTTATCCAAAAAAAAATTAAACAATATTTTATAAAAATATGATTTAAATTAAAAAAAAAAAAAACATATCACTTGTAAAAATAGTGAAATGATATTTAATAATATTCTCTATAAAATTTCATTAATAAAATTAGGAAAACATTAAGTTAAACAATTTGAAATTTAAAAAATATATGGAGAAATTCCTAATTATTGTTCTATTATAATTTAAATGGTGTTAATTCTAAACATCATTTTAAGATTGAATGCTTTGATTAATTGTAATAATCTAATAATTGTTTTGGTTAATTATAATAATCTAATAAAAAAAATTAATAAAAAATATATGTAGAAATTCCTAATTATTGTTCTATTATAATATAAATGGTGTTAACTCTAAACATCATTTTAAAAAATGAATGTTTTGGTTAATTGTAATAATTTATTAATTATTTTTGATAAATATAGTAATCTTACTTTTTGAGGTTTAATTTTATAATAAACAAATAAAATTTAAAATTGTATAAAAATTATATAATTATCTTATAAGAATGATAAAGTATTATATAAATATTTGAAAATCTAAATAAATGAAAGAAAATTGTAGATAAGTAGAATTGTTTTTATGTCAATTGAATTTAGTTTGGGTGTTTGAGAGGAATGATTGTTATTCTCCCATTCAATATTCAAAATGAAATATCTTTTAGATAAGAGGTTAAATTTAATAGTAATTAATTTTTCATTTTAATTAAAATAATGTATTACTTGAAATTACATTACCATTTTACTGTAATTTTAGTAATGACAATATAAGATATTAAGTTTCTTGTGAATGTTATATGAGGTGAAACCCGTCCTAAGATCTAAAACTGTTTTTTTATTGTTTAAAAATTCATCTTCCTAAATACAAGGAAATAAGTTTAAGATAGATAATAGATCTTCATTACAAATTAACAATTAAATTATGATAAATTCTACTACTTTAAAAAAAATACAACTTCCCCGGATGGGGTGTTATGGGCGACCACCTGGAGCGCAATAGGAGCAGGCACATGCCAATGGGGCACGGAGCCATGTGACGGGCTCATGCCACCGTCAGCCACCCCCCCGCAGCATTAATATGCCCTTATGACGATGGGAAAGCACGTAAATGCCCGCACTAGGCCTCTGCTCTGTATTATGGCGTTGTTATTGGCATTATTTCATTATCTCTGTGGCTGGTTCATTTGGCTCTCCCTTCTGCAGCCATGGCCATCCTTTGATTATGCTTACTGGTTCTCGGCGGCTCCTCTCATCTCTCAACCCGACGACCACTACCGCGCGCGTACCATGCCTAGACACAAAGAACGCTTGAGAGGGAGGCCACGGCGGGGCTCTCCATGGAAACCGCGTCGACCCTCCTTATCTCTGCCTGCCTCGCCTCCTACCGATTCAGCCATCCACCAAGCCGGGACTCTTGACCCCACTTCTCTCAACCTGCCGACTGTGAACTTCAATGGCCTGGAACTCGTTCCTCGGCTACCCAGCTCGACTCTGAGACTTCTCCTTGCTCCACTGGTAACTGAACCAGTCCATTCTCCAAACCCGGCTTTTACAAGAGATATAGGGGCCGACTAGCCTCCTCCTACGCGGAAGCCTGGGCACCCCGGCGCTCCCACCTCCAACTCCACCACAGACGACCAGCTGAAAGATAAGTTGGCCATTCTCTACGGCCTTGTTTTCAAACTCCGCCAGGGGGTAGAGGATTTGCACTTCAGGCTGCAACTCACCAACGAAAAGGTGGCGCAATTTCTCTAGCTCCTCTCCTCGTTATATGAGACTGTGCTATCACCCCAGGAAACTGCAGCAGATGCAACCGAAGGAGAAAACCAGGTGGGTGCAACGACAACTGGGGATACCTCAATGCAGGAAGCAGCTATGATAGGCGAGGATAAGGCACAGCAGAATGCAGCAGGGTCGGCTCCGGAACGAGGTGGGAAGGCGACCCCAGAAATGAAGGACGACGCGAGGAATGGCCCGGGTGCTGCGACCATGGAGCAGTTCGAGATGCAATGGGGAGACAGAACAGTTGTTGTCGAGGAGGAACCGTGGCCAGGGGATCTTAGCGCCACCTGGTCAGGCTACGCGTCCGGTGTTTAACCTGCTGATGTGTCAGGTTCTCCTTTGTATGGTCTGATGATGTGTCAGTTTCTCCTTTTTATAGTTTACAGTTATGCATATGCTGACTAGGCTGCTGACTGGGTTGGTTTCCCCTCTGTTGGGGCAGCCCAGTCATCACAGCATGACTATCTTTGTATTTTGGAACTTCTTTTGCCTCTAGCAGGAACCTAATATATTAAACCTCTTACTTACAAAAAAAAAAAATACAACTTAATTAATTAAAATATTATTTAAAAACTCAAAAAATCAATTACATGTTTTAAACACATTCTTACTAACACTAACATTTTAAAAAATTAGCCAATATTTTGGAGAAGTATTTTTAAAGACCATCTTTATTCACACATAGAAATTAACTAACCAATTTAAAGAAATAGTGAGAAAATAAAACATAAACACTTTCATTAAACATTAAAAAGAATTATGAATTAAATAATAAATATAAACAACACATGAATTAATATTTTTTTATTAATACCAACTTTTAAAAAGGTTATCCAATGTTTTGGCGGACTCTTTTTAAATATCATCTTCATTGACAAATACAAATTAACGAATCAATTTTATTTTTAAATATCATCTTCATTCACATATACAAATTAACGAATCAATTTTTAAAAAATAGTTAAAAGAAAACATAAACACTTTTATTGAACTTAAACAAAGTATGATTTATATGATGATGATGATGATGATTAATGTTTACGAAGATCGAATTGGTCTATAGGACCTTAAGAGGGTAAGTGATTACTTCTGATTCTTTAGAATTTGGTTTCTGTGCTCGAAAAGCATTAAGAGAAGTTTTCCAAGATCACCATACGTTTGTTGAGTTAAGATGTTAGGAAGGTTGGTAGTGTGATAAATATTTTGAAAATGAGATCTAATATGGGTATAGGCTGGACAATATAAGAGAAAGTGTTTTTCATCTTCAACCTTATTAGTGTTACAAAGGTGACATGCTCTTTCATCCCATGGCGTTTTAGGAATTGACCAATGCCCAATTTCACTATGGAGCTCGTGAGAATTTGTTCTTATCTTAGCAATGCTTATTTTTTTCTTTACACTTGGCAAAACAGATAGATAATTTTGATCTTCCAGATTAGGGTTGATTACATCTTTATAATACCTTAATTTTCTTTTTTCCTCTAACTCTTTATCACACCACATTTTCTCTTTAAATTTTGGTTTGAAATTTTTTCTAATAGTATCTTTTTTCTGCAAAATGGTTTCTTCCATGATTCCCCAATAGTTTAGACAAGACCGGGCGTCTTTATGGCATCCTCGCTTGAGTCCATGGTGGTTATGACTTGATTTTGAAGCAATTTTAGGTAGCCTCTTATCTTCCATGTTGTTTAACTTGTTCTTATACATTAGGTATCTAGTCATAACCATGCTCTCAATGGGGGAGAGGCTTGTTTCTAAGAGGAGGATGGGATAGGGCATATTTCCTTTAATTTTGAGATTATAGGTTATAAAATTCTTTTGTATTTGCTCTATCTTTCTTCAGGATTCACGAGAGATACTACAACCCTAGACTTCACATCCATAGAGAATAGCAGGTGTATCGAGAGTCTCAATGAGGAGTTTCTTCTTATCCCAACTCCAAAGATCCGCTGATTTACAATTGTTTTCAAGCCCATAATAAGCTTTCCATCCCCCAATAATCCTTTTCTCAATGCTATAATTCCAATTAAGCTTGTGGTGAATATCAATTCTGAGATATTTGTATGAAGTCACTTCCTCCAAGTTGTTGTTGTCATATACAAAGGTATCATAAGTTATCTTATTGGATTTAATAATCATGACCTTAGTCTTATCAGTATTAATAGTCATACCCATATTGGAGCAAAAATCCTTGAGGATTCTTAGTTGGTTTTCAAGATCATGGGGACTCCTTTCCATAAGAATGGTATCATCGGCATAAAGAAGAAGATTGATGACTATACTAGTGAGCATAGGATCGACACAACCTGCTTTTTCCAAGCATTCTTCTAACTTGTCAATGTATATGCCAAAAAGGGTAGGGGACAAGGGACAACCTTGTTTGACTCCGATATTGCAGTTAATCTCTTTTGACCAGCCCTCATTGTTTTTAAGCTTAGCAATAACATTCTCATACATCCTTATTGCAGCAGCGCTCAACTCGAAAGAAAATTTTATCTCTTCCAACCTATTCCAAAGTTTTTTCCTAGGAACCATGTCAAAAGATTTTCTAAAGTCAACAAAACAACAAAAAAGATTGGTTTTAGTATTGTGGAACTCCTCTGCAATGATCTTAAAGGTAACAATATGGTCTATAGTTGAATGATATCTCCTAAACCTGGCCTGGCCTTTAGCTCTTTTACCATGACTTTCTAGCCAAAGGCTAATCTTCTTTTCCAAAATAATTCCATAAAGCTTGGCTAAAATCAAGCTAATCATAATGGTCTTATAATTAGAGGGAATGTTTCTATCCCCATTTTTAAAAATAAGAACAATGAGGCTTTGTGTCCAAGGTTTAGGGAAACCCTGCTTGACTGCTAAATTGAAGATCTTGTGTATGTGAGGGATAAGGATTGGCCCTCCGATTTTAAAAATTTCAGCTTGGTAGCCTTCAATGTCCTTAGCTTTCCCATTTGTGAGTCATTTAACCCCGAACTCTATGTCATCTAAATAAAAAACTTCTTCCTTTGTAGGGACAATAGGAATGGTGTCCATGGTATTAGGGAACTCATAAAGACTTTTAAGGTAAGAATTCCAGTCCCTTAAGGGAATCCTATTATTTTCTTTAGTATTGCGTTTTAGAATTTGGCTCCAGAACTTCTATAGTTGTGAAAGTTTCTCTTGCCTTTTATTGATATAGTATCTTTTTTTCCTTTTAATTAGGGCTTTGTACATATTGATCTTATCGAGTTTTAAGGGCTCATTAGAAGCATCCCTAATGGCTTTCCTAGCAATTTTGCATTCTTTATCATACCAAGGGTTGGTCGTTCTATTATTCTTTTTATAGGACACCTCAAAAGAGAAATTGTTAATAGAAGTGGAAAGGGTAGTTGTAAAATTATGATAGAGTTCTTCAATGTTGTCCTTATAAGTTAGGAGGTTTAATTTACTATTTAAATCCTTTAAGAAAATGTCAACTTTACTTTTKTCAAAGCGCAAATTCCTTTGATTATCATAATTCTCTTCAATGGTGCTCCTATGCATGGAAAATTTTAGAGTTAGGGTTAAAGGTTTATGATCAGAGTCAGGCTCATGGTCATTTAAAAGGTCAAAAGTTGTTATTTGGTTGGAAACGGGAATATCAGATATCACATAATCTACAACACTACTACCTAGCCCATGAATACATGCCATCTGGTTGGAGTTTGGCCACTTCATTACTCCACTACAAATTATTAGGTCTTGAGAGCTGCAGAGCTTGACCAACTCAGTACCAAACAAATTCTCAGTTAGGTCTTCAGAGCTTCTTTTGTAGCTATTAGATAAAACAAGGTCCTCATCTAGCCATAAATGATTATGGTTGGAGTCATTACTTAAAAGAGTAGCTTGTTTAGTTGCAGTCCTAACATTAAAGTCTCCTAGCAAGAGGATATTACCTTCATTTTTCAAATTATAAATATCTTGTTATAAATTATTATAGGGACAATTTTTATCTAGATTATTTTTCTTATAAAAAGTAGAATTAATAGCTGAAAAATATTAGAATATGAATGGATGTGCTCGCTTTACCATCGACAACATTATTATTGTCACCCAACCATAGGCCGAAGCCACCCTCTGAGCACCTTAACCTTGACTGAGAATCATTCTGGAAGCAAACCCTAGGCAAGATAGCTAAACAAAGGGTAGTGCACCTTTACCCAAGGATAGTGCATCAAACAAGAGCTGATCAGATAGTCCAAAACCTAACCAAGAGATAGTCCAATCCAAAGCGTAATCTGCTAGCTGCAGCAACTCTCCTCCAAACATGTGCACAAACTCGGAAACTACAGTGCGCACAAGTGCTACTCTGCAATTCTGAGAATGCATGCCATAATGAAGACTGGACTCATGTATTTATACTAATTATGACTAACTGTCTATGCCGACTTCTCATTCTGGGTATATGTTTGTTCAGCATATATTATTTCTTCTGGCCGACTTCTTCTCTTGGAGGCTAATAACCTAATACAAATTATCCTCTTGAGCTGGCATGTCTTCTAGGGTTATTATCCAACTCATTAGGGTTTCTTCTTGCTTCCCAGAATATTCTATTCTCGTCAAGTTTACACGTGGAGGTAAATACCTCCCACAACTACCATAATATCAACACTCCCTCCTAGCTAGGGAGGTATTACAAGTAATGGTCTTGAGAAAAAACATACCATTCACCCGGTAGCATCAACATAGTTGTATAGATTATCAATGTCATCAACTGCATCATCTCTCGAAACCATACTCCATCTGAGTAATCAGACATGATGTTGGATAAGTCACTCACTCCATAGAGTGACACAAGAACCATTCTTCTAATCCGGACACATTTCCTAGAAGAATAAATTTCTTGGACCATTTTCTGTCTGGAAAATCTCTATCCATTGATCATCCATCTAGCTGATAATCATTTCCAACACTGTTGATAGTCTTCAAGGCAATCGGAACAATATCATTCAATAGAACACAACTGTGTCTATCCATAGTAGTACACAACTACATTCCAGTGGTACACTACCACACCAAGTATCACACATGTACTTGATCAGTGACGTATAGTCACAAACAATGGAACACATCCACCATAGTAGTATACATCTATTGTCTAGAGACATACAGTCTTCATAACAATCATCTGATATCAACCTGCACAGAAACAATTTTATGATATAAACTGAATCATCTGGACCATTCTTCCACTCAAACCTGTGAGATCTTGGAAGAGCATATGCCCTCAGAAGGTCAAACATCAATGATGATTTGTCTGGACTATTCTTTTCAAGCAAGGAAGAATAATTGCCCTAATTTATGAGCCTAGACCATTCCCCACCCTGGGCCATTCTTTCGACACTAGACAAAGTGTAACCTAGAGAGAATGAGTATGTCCTAAGGAATGTATGTCCCTGATTGTTGAACCTGGACCATTCCTCACCCTGGGTCATTCCTCCAGCACTAAACAAAGTGCAACCTGGAGAGAATGAATTTTCCCTAAGGAATGATTATCCAGACCATTTCCAAAGGAAATGACTGTCCTGCACCAACCTCCAAAACAGACCAGTCCCCATGTTAACCATAATGGGAAATCATTGTCCGGAGAGGTGAGACAGTCTTCTTGAGTAACCCTCAAGAAGAGAGACTGCCCTAGACCATTCCCCATGTTAACCACAATGGGAAATCGATGTCTATGGTACATAAGCAATCCATAAAACCATTTTCATTACGAAAATGACTGTTCGATCTGGACCATTTTCCGAACTGGAAAATGTCTGTCCGTCAGAAATCTCAAACCACTTTCTGAATTGAAAGAAACTGCTCATCCTGGACCATTTTTTAATTGAAAAATGATTGTCCATCAATCAATAACACATCAGTGCTCCCTCCAACCTGGGAGTCATCCCTTCCTTTTTCAATAAGGAAGTCGTCTCCACGAGCTTCAGCTTGAGTATGCAAACTCTTTCATCTTGGACAAAATCTTTGCCAAAATGTCTGCTTATTTGCTCATCTGTGGAGAACCACTTTCTCCTTTCTGGACTTCATCACGGATAATCTATTTCTTGATTTCAAATGTACTTCAGTCTGGAACATTGGTTTTATCTAAAGGCTTTATGTAGCTCTAATCAATAAAATATATCATTGTTGGATTCCTCTTTGGTTCCTGCTAGTTCACAACATCATGGCAAGGGTCAAACTGGAACATATCTATGTGGCACTTCTATCATCATGAGATCTTTGTCATGGATTGGCAATCCATCATCCTGATCTTCTGAGTAATCATTCTAATACAATATCTCTGTTATAGAAAATCTTCACCACGCTTCTGTTGTGCATTGGAGGTTCTCCACCAAGTTGTCTTCTTCCATCTGCATACAAGGGTCTCTTTCTAGTATGCCTCAAAGCCTTGAGGTTTCTCTTCATACGCTCTTTGTTTAATTGTTCTGGAGAACAATCTTTGCATTCATCTGATGTAGAACTCCAACCCATGGATATTGCGAACGATATAATGACTCATGTAGAGGTATGTCTGGTTTACTGGAACAAGTAATCATCATAGTCTTCTCCCTCCATCTAGGAGAACCTCTAGTTCTGGATCTTGCAATGTTTGCATTCATATACATTGTTCTTCATCACAACTTTCAGTTCCTTTACTTGATTTCTTTTAGTGAGTTCATATCGGGCTGGTAATATTGTAATGCTCGATATAATGACTGGTTGTTCTGGATTCTCTTTCTTTCTTGGAATATTCATGTTTTTCCTCATGCTTTTCTTTATCTCTTGGGTCCATGGAGATTCTTATAGATTCCATGCCCTAAATATTCCACTTCTTCCTTTCATCATAGGATCACGGATGTGGATGGACAACCAGGGATACTTTAAGGCTTCTTTTCAAAGAAAATATCTTCTAAGGTCAAACTGAACACGTACTGTCTTTCATGGCTGCTACCATGGATATATACTTTATCATCTTCAATAGATCATAGGATTAGCTCCCTCCTAATCATTGCTTCATGTATGAGTGCATGTTTTTCTTTTGGAAATATATAATCGGCTCCCTCCATCTAACAGAATCCACGCTTCCGTCTGCATCCTTATTGTCTTCTGCAAAGTGTCATAAGTCTTTCTCCAATTTCCTCTTGATTGTTGACTTCTTTTTGTCTTTACTTCTTCTAAGTTTCTTCAAGATTGATTCTGATTTTGTCTTATCTTGTAATAACTTCCACATGATTTGTTTGATGTATTTCATCCTTTCATGTGTATTTGTATAATGATAGCAATCCTTATCTTGTTTGTTCTTCCATAGGTATAGTTCTTTTTGGAACATATTATCTTCTAAGAGATAGATATACAAGATATGTACAGAGACTATGCAAACAAGATATGTACAAAAACTAAGAAGAGTATTGTTACCTTGTCTTAGAAGAAGAAGTTTGTTTTATCCTGCTTGGTCTTCTTTCTAGGTTCCTTGTCTTCGGCAAATGATGCTTCGTGTGTCCCCTTCATTTTCTTTAGCTCGGGACAATGATTATTGTAGTGACCATACTTTCGACAATTGAAGCATTGTATTTCTAACATGTCTTTCTCTTGATTTGGCTTCTTCCTTGAACCAAACTTCCTTTTGTTCCTAAAATTCTTGAATCTTGTTCTAAAGGCTTGATCATCATAATTATTTTGGGGTTTCTCTTTTGCACTAATCCTTGATTCTTCTTGAGCACAGCAAGTCCAAAGTTCTTCAAATGTAGGACACTCCTTCCTTGTGTTCATGCTTGCGGCAAATGCATCCCATGTCTTGGGAAGACCATTGAGTACTATGTTTACCAATTCCTTCTCTGAAATGATCTCTTCAATAGCTTGTAGTTGATCTCTTAACTGGGAGATTCTCACAAAGTATGATGTTATGATGTCATCATCATTCATCTTCATGTCACGAAGTTCATTCTTCAGACTCATTACTTGTCCAATGTTTCTGACTGAGAAGAGGTTTGTTAGGGCATCATACATCTTCTTTGATGAGTCAAGATGGGAGATGTAGGGTATCAAGTGGTCTTTTCTAGAGTCCACTATTATACTCATGGCATTGATGTCACCGTCTTTGAACTTTTCCATAACTGCAACGTTTTGTGGTTCTTTTTCCTTTCCTTCTTCAAACTCTGGTTTCACGATCTTTCCTTTCACGATATCCAGCACTTTATTCTTGGCAAGGATGAGGTCAATCCTTGTCTTCCACGCTTTGAAGTTAGAAACTCCATCTAACTTATTTTCTGACTTCATAGAGTAAGTCATGGCTTCTTTGACTTGGTCAACCCTATATTTGACCAAAAACTCAAACTTGACGTCTTAGCTTGTTGAGAGTACCAGGAGATGTGCTAGGCTAGGGTGCACTGGTCTATCTAGAAATTAGGTCAATCCCTTCAATTAAGGTGCCTCAACGAGAGGATTAGGGTTTCTACAACTGCACTTACTAGTAACCCTAGCAGTAGTGCTTTAGTGACTGCTCCTGCTAGAAACCCTAGCGACAGTTCTTCAAAGAGATTAATATCCTTATGGCTATGCTTCCTTCTAGCAGTTAGACTGAATGAAGGAGGTGTGGGCCCATAACCTATTATAATATGAATGGATGTGCTTGTTTTACCATCGACAATATCACTATTGTCACCCAACCATAGGCCGGAGCCACCCTCCGAGCACCTTAACCTTGACTGAGAATCATTCTAGAAGCAAACCCTAGGAAAGATAGCCAAACAAAGGGTAGTGCACCTTTCCCCAGGGATAGCGCATCAAACAAGAGCTGATCAGATAGTCCAAACCCTAACCAAGAGATAGTCCAAGCCAAAGCGTAATCTGCTAGCTGCAGTAGTTGCAACGACAACTCTCCTCCAAACCCACGCACAAACTGGGCAATTGGAGTGCGCACAAGTGTTGCTCTGCAATTTTGAGAATGCCTACCAGAAAGAAGACTGGCCTCCTGTATTTATACTAATTCTGGCTAACTACCTGGGCCGACTTCTCATTCTGGGTATCTCTCTATTCAGTATATATTATTTCTTCTGGCCAACTTCTTCTCTTGGAGGCTAATAACCTAATATAAATAATCCTCTTGAGCCGACATGTCTTCTAGGGTTATTGGCCAACTCATTAGGGTTTCTTCTTGCTTCCCAGAATATTCTATTCTCGTCAGGTTTACACGTGGAGGTAAATACCTCCCGCAACTACCATAATATCAACAAAAAATAACAAATTGTTATATACATCTTCTTAGCATTGGTGTCTGAAATTTCTATCCAAATGTATTGATTAAGAGGGTCAATCTTATGAAGTTGAATGTGAGGAGAAATACTCTTTCTAATATAACAAGCTATGCCTCCTATCCCTCTACGGTGGGATTTTTTGTTCCATGCTGACCACAAAATAAATCCTTCCATGTTAGGGACCTTAGACTCCTCATGCTCCCAAGTTTCAGCTAGACAGATAATATCAATATCACTCGAGATCCAACTTATCATAGGACCTTTGCGCCATGGAAAGTCACGACAATTCCAAAAAAGGATCATGAGTGTCCCAAATTCCTATTTATTATTATGCTTCTGGTCTCTATCCCTAACAATAGCTTTTCGATTTCTAATTATTGCCCATTTTCCTTCTTTCCTATCTTCTTTTACCTTTTGAACTGCCTTCCTTCCTTAATTCATCTTAGTCTTCGGGAATGAGGTCTTAATTTATAAATATTCTGGACCATTTTAAGCTCAGAGATTTACTAAGTATGTTATATTTATGGTCTTTACAACTTACTTTGACACGGATCAACATATCTTTGTGATCAATTATTTTTCCTAGCCTCTTTGCTTCTATGAGGTAAGTTGTATAAATTTATGATTTATTTTTTAATTCTTCTTTTACTATTGCTAGCATATCCTCCTCTTGTTGTTCTTTTATACCAAAAATTATGAGGTTCAAGTCTCTTTTGTTACACTCATGGTCCAGTTCAATTAGCTTATTCATTTCCTCTTTGATGGTTTTGATATCCAATTTATTTTCCAGATTACTGAGGGTCAAATTGTTGGTTAGTTTTTCTTCTAGCTCTTTAATCCTATCTCTCAAGTTGTGATTTTCTTCAACCCCTTCTTCTTGGGTTGATTGTTTATGTTTTTCCATTTCTTGAATTCTATCCTTCATTGTCTGCAATTCACTCTTAAACCCTAAGAATCTATCCTCTATGTGAGTTTGAATGGTGTATTTAATTTTTTTATCAATCATTGCCTCTAGCTCTATTTAGAGTTTTACGTCTCTTTCTTCACTCCTTTTTTTTAATGTTTCTAACTCTATTTGGATTTTGGCATCTCTCTCTTCTCTTCTTTTTTCCACTGATTCCATATAATCATAAAGGATCTCTAGGGTGATTATGGGGGGCCTCCCCTTGTTAGTGCTAGAATATGAAAGATTGTGCTCGTTTTACCATTGACAATACCCTTGTCACCCAACCATAGGTCGAAGCCACCCTCCGAGCACCTTTACCTTGACAGAGAAGAATACTGGTAGCAATCAATAGCCAAGCAAGGCTAATGCACCAAGCAAGAATAGAAACCAAATATGATCAGATAGTCCCACCCTAAAACTGGCACAACAGCTTCCCCAGAAACTTGCGCACAAAACTACCAACTACAGTGCACATAACTGGCTCTCTGCAATTCTAAGAATGTTTCAAATGAGAGACTGGTGTCCTATATTTATAGATGTTCTGGCAGACTTACTGGGGCCGACTTCTCCTTCTAGGTACTAATTAATTCATATTAATTATATTTCTGCAGCCAACATCTCGTCTAGGGTTTCTTTACTTCTTTGCTTCCTTCCGAAATATTATAATCTCGTCATAGGTCACAATAGAGGTTCATACCTCCTGAAGCTACCATAATATTAACACTCCCTCCTAGCTAGGGAGGTGTGGTCTTGAGCACAAACAGACCATTCAACTGGTAGTATTACGAGCACTGTCATTATTATCCAACTGGATAATCTCCTATGACAAATGCTACAATATCAATTGATAGAACACAACTGTGTCTATCCATGGTAGTACACAACTACTCAAACTGTGACACATAGTCACAAACAGTGGAACAAATCCACCACAGTAGTATATCTCTACTGTCTGGAGATAGGCAATCTCCATAACAATCATCTAATGACAACCTGCATAGAAAATATTGTTAAAAATAAACTGAACCATATGGGCCAATCTTTCACTCACATTTGTGAAATCTGAAAGAATATCTGCCCTCAGTATAGAACATCAATAATGGCCTATCTGCCCTATTCTTTTCAAACAAGGAAGAATGATTGTTTTGATTTCTCAGCCTGGACCATTCCTCACCCTGGGCCATTCTTCCTACACTAATCAAAGTGCACCCTGGAGAGAATGTATAAACCCTAAGGAATGTTTGTCCTTGATTATTGATCCTAGACCATTCCCCACCCTAGGCCATTCTTCCTACACTAATCAAAGTGCAACCTGGAGAGAATGTATAAACCCTAAGGAATGACTGTCTGGACCATTTCCTCTGTTAACCACAAGAGAAAAAGATTGTCCTGTATCAACCTTCAAAATGGACCATTCCTCATGTTAACCACAATGAGAAATCGTTGTCCGGCGAGGCGGGCCAGTCTTCTTGAGTAACCCTCAAGAAGAGAGACTACCCTAGACCACTCCCCATGTTAACCACAATGGGAAGTCGTTGTCTATGATACATCAACGATCTGGACCATTTCCCATGTTAACCACAATGGGAAATCGATGTCCGTCAGAAAATCTCAATCCACTTTCCAAACAAGAAAGAATTCGTCCAATCTGGACTATTTTTCAATCACAAAGATAAATGTTTCAACAATATTTTTCAATAATATTTTTAGTGCTCCCTCCTAACCTGGAGAGTCTTCCCTTTCAGCTAAGGGAGTTATTTCCATGATCCCCATCTTCTCTAAAAAATATGCAAACTTTATTCTGGATAGAGGTTTTGTTAGAATGTTTGTTGTATGCTCGTTAGTGGGGATATAATCGAGCTTTACCTTTCTTTCCTAGACTTTATCTCGAATAAAGTAGTATTTGATCTCAATGTGTTTCGACCTTTCATGAAATACGAAATGTTTTGATAATCTTATACAACTCTGATTATCACAATGTATTATGGTCGATTATAGAATCTGATCAAATAAATCGGAGATTAACTTCCTTAACCATATTGCTTCAGTGCATGCTTCATGTGCTGCGATATACTCTGCTTCTGCTGTGCTGAGTGCTACAAACTTATGTTTCCTGATGCCCCAAGATATTGTAGCGGAGCCCAAGCTGAAACACATACCTAAAGTGTTATTTCTGTCTTCTGCACTTCCTGCCCAATCTGAGTCTGTGAATCCATGAAGTTGTATATCACTAGATGTGGTATTTCTCAAACCATAGTTTATTGTTCCACGAATATATCTTAATACATGCTTTGCAGCCATCCAATGCTCATGTCTTCGTTCCACCTGGAACTGGCTTAGTGTATTCACGGCAAATAAGATGTATGGTCGAGTATTTACCAAATACATCAATGATCCAATTAGTTGTCGATATAGAGATGGATCTACTGGATCAGAATTTGTAACTTTCACTTTTCTTATATCTGCATTCATAGGAGTCTCCATGGACTTACAATCCATCATTCCAAATTTCTAAAGGATCTTTATTGCGTACTTTCCTTGTCCAAGGAATACTTCACCACGCTTCTGCCATACTTCTAGTCCCAAGTAATAATGCATGAGACCTAGATCTTTCATATCAAATTCAGAAGCTAATTCCTTCTTGCACTGGATAATAAGAGACTCTTCACTTGTTATGAATAGATCGTCAACATATAATAGTAGAATCACAAGTGCATTGTCCACGACTTTGTAATAAAGATTTGGATCTGCATGACTCTTGGAGAAACCAAGTCTTGTTAGACAGTTGTCCATTCTGGCATACCAAGCTCTTGGAGCTTGCTTGAGTCCATATAGAGCTTTCTTTAATCTACAAATGTGAGTGTCTCTGGAATGTACCTAAAACCCTTGAGGTTGTTCAATATATACTTCTTCTTCAATAACTCCATTGAGGAAAGTTGTCTTTACATCCATCTGATGTAAGTTGCATCCCATGGAAGCGGCATGAGATATGATAGCTCTGATGGAAGTATATCTAGCTATTGGAGCAAACGTTTCATCATAATCTTCTCCCTCCTTCTGGGAGAACCCTCTAGCTACGAATCTTGCCTTGTATTTATCCACGCTTATGTTTGTTGCATGTTTGATCTTGTACACCCATTTTGAAGTTACCACCGATTTTTCTTTAGGTCTTGGTACGATTTCCCATACCTCATTTTTCATAATGGATTGATGCTCTTCCGTCATAGCTTCTTTCCAGTGTCCCTTTTGAACTGCTTCTTCAAATGTGGTAGGTTCTTCATCTAGAAGCTTTGTCATGTATGTTGCATAACTTGAGAATCTTTTAGGTCTTTTACTCTTTCTAAATGTTCCTTCTGGAACCTTGAGTCTTTCTGCATCTTATAAGGTAGCTTCAAGCCAAGATGATATTTTCTTGGTCTTAGGTATGATATCTGAATCAATGTTTTCACATGGCTCCATAGGATGATCAGGTAGTTCCTTTTCGTCATTTTCATTTTTTGTGCTTCCTTCGTTAAGTTCTTCAATCTCTTCTTCTTCTATAGTTTCTTCTATGGATTTCCTGAAGGCCATCCTTTCATTGAATGTTGTGTCTCTGCTGACCTCGATCTTGTGTTGTTCTGGAATATATATTATGTAAGCCTTGGATGAATCACTATATCCCACGAATATCCCTTTCTTTCCTAAAGGTTCTAGTTTATTTCTCTTGTCCTTGGGAATGTGGGAGTAAACATGACATCCAAATATTCTTAGACTTTCCACATTAGGTTTCTTACCTAAGAAAGCTTCTTCTGGTGTCATGTCCTTCAATATACAATGAGGACTTATGTTCTGCACATATATTGTTGTCATTGTTGCTTCTCCCCATAAGAACATGGATAGACCTTGATCATTTAGTAAGGCTTTTACGGTTTCTTCAATGGATATGTTCTTTCTTTCTGCTACACCATTTTGTTGAGGATTATGAGGAACAGTCAGCTCCCTCCTAATCCCTATCGATTTGCAGAATGCAACGAATTCCTTTGATGTGTATTCTCCACCATTATTGGTTCTTAGCGTCTTGATCTTCTTATTCGTGAAGTTTTCTATTTCTTCTTTGAACTCTTGAAACTTGCTAAATACTTCGTCTTTTGTCTTCAGTAGGTATAGCCAAGTCTTTCTTGAATAGTCATCTATGAAGATTATGTAGTAGGAAGATCCTCCTAGAGATTTTATTGGCATCGGACCGCAAACATCTAAGTGTATTAGATCTAGAATCTCCTTAGATCTGTTATTGTTGCTTGGGAATGGTTTCTTGATATTCTTCCCAATGGCACATCCTTTGCAGATTCCTTCATGTGTAGACTGCAACTCTGGTATTCCTTCAACCATTCTTTTGAGAAAGGTTAATGCTTGATAATTAATATGAGCGTACCTTCTATGCCAAAGTTCATTAGGGTTGAATTCGTCATGTACAAGAGTTTCTTCGTTTTGTTCTAGTAGTCTGTACAAATTTCCTTCACAACTTCCGATAACCCTAGCATTCTCTATGTTGGAGTCTTTATGTCATGATAACACTTTTCCATCCACGAAAGCTATTTTGTTTCCCTTGTCTTCTAGGAAAGATATTGATACAAGATTCTTTTCTAAACCAGGTACATATAAAACATTGCTTAAGTGAACATAGTTACCTATTTTCATTTTGATGGAGGCTTGTCCAAATCCTTCTATGGGGTAAGTGGTTTTATCTCCAAGCTCTACCTTGTACGAGGTCTTCTTTTCATTTAGATTTGAGAGTCTGGCTTGATCTCCCATCATGCACCTAGAATCTCCACTATTGATTATCCACATGTCATCTTCAATCGTTCTAGTAAGTGTTGAGTAGTGTAAAAGACTGATCGTTTCATCATGTCTTCGGTTGACTGGTAATTGGTCAGGCCTTGATCCAAAACTTCAACTTCGTCGTTTTTGTCTTCTAAGAGAGCCAAAAGGTGCGTTAAGTTAAGGCGCATCTGAATATCTTCTTTTTGAGAGAGATGCTCCATCACAAGGTGTCGGATCTGAGATTAGGGTTTCTACAACTGCTTCTGCTAGTAACCCTAATGACAATATCTTTGGAAGTTGCTTCTGCTAATAACCCTAGCAGCAGTTCCTCAGTGAGCTCAATATCCTAGCGGCTATGCTTCCTTCCAGCATTTAGACTGAATGAAGGAGGTGTGGGCCCATAACCTGTTAGAATATGAAAGATTATGCTTGTTTTACCATTGACAATACCCTTGTCCCCCAACCATAGGCTGAAGCCACCCACCGAGCACCTTAACCTTGACAGAGAAGAATATTGGTAGCAATCAATAGCCAAGCAAGGCTAATGCACCAAGCAAGAATAGAAACCAAAGCTGATCAGATAGTCCCACCCTGAAACTGGCGCAACACCTTCCCCAGAAACTTGCGCACAAAACTGCCAACTGCAGTGTGCACAATTGGCTCTCTGCAATTCTAAGAATGTGTCAAATGAGAGACTGGCGCCCTGTATTTATAGTGGTTCTGGAAGACTTACTAGGGCCGACTTCTCCTTCTGGGTAGTAATTAATTCATATTAATTATATTTTTACAGCCGACATCTCGTCTAGGGTTTCCTTTATTTCTTTGCTTCCTTCCAGAATATTTTAATCTCGTCATAGGTCACAATAGAGGTTCATACCTCCCGAAGCTACCATAATATTAACAGTTAGGATGAGTTTTTGGAATAGGTGGTGGAGTGATCATATTGAAAATAAGAGAAAAAAGATGTAACAATTATTATTATGGATTGACTTTATCTCTCAAATCAACTTTTACTTATTATGTAAAATTA
>ML828806.1:0-13034 GCA_009831015.1 Picea engelmannii
TATATATACATACATACATACATACATACATATATATATATATATATATATATATATATATATATATATATACCAACATGGTATCAACTATACATTTTTTACAAAATGGCATATCGTGCCCAATATACAAAACGACGAGAAGTGCCCAAACATGGAAAAGTGCCATAAGGTGCCCTAGATAAAAAATGACACTCATTGGTCACTCATTGACCATTACCACCCTTTCCACTATCAGGGGCATCCCATAACTCAATATTTCTTATATTCTTCAAAGAAGCACCCTGAGTTATTATGCGTCTATGTGTGGTTCGTTGCTCCAGAGACTGGATAGAGAAACAACATTCTTATAAGTTTTTTTCCACAATGAATTAACATACTTAGAAAATAATACATTGTAATTCAAGCTAAGACAAATCACCGCATATGATACTAACAATCGCGAGGGTGTTACCCTCCTCCGCGACCCTGATCTCTTAGCGATGCCACCCTACAATAGTTACAAGGATCAAAGCATAAAATTTAAACAAAAATGCACAAAAATCAATTCCATTCATGATACATAAAAATTCATCAACAAATAATCTCATTGTGAATAACTTGGGAATCGGTGGAGAGTCAGTTGCAAGTGGAGCACTTGGATGTACAACCTAGTCTGAGGAAACATCTATTGTGGCAGCCTTAGTGGATGCATCGGATGGAAAAATTGGTAGGGGTGGGTGGCATATGTGTGCATGCACTGTGGATGAATGAGATGGAAAATGTGGTGGGGGTGGGTGGCATATGGGTGCATCCACTATGGATGGATGTGATGGAAAAGGTGGTGGGGGTGGGTGGCCTACGAATGTAGCCACTGGTGGGGGTGAGCAATGATAAACCCCCATGGGTTTTATGAGGGATGGTAAAAACCTTGGGGTGGAAAGAGATATCCCAAGATTTGAGGCAAGGTGGCCAAGGACTGGACTATCTCTATAGAAACAATGGGTGGAATGTTGGTAGTGGTGGTAATTGAAAGGGCGTTGGTATAGATAACCTAGAAGTGGATGAAATAACATGCATACATATTTATAATATTTTTATTAGTACCAAAATGTAAAATTTAACCAAAACAATATATCAAATTTCACATTTAACAAGATTTAAAACAACACATGGTACTTATGAAGGTGGTGGCTTGTACATTCCAGGTGGACATGGCTAATCAAAGTATGGTACTGCAACTTGTAAAAATACAAGAATATTGTATTTGACAATGACAAAGAATAAACAAATCATTGTGGTGAATTTATTGAAGGTGACACATACCCGCATATGTGGTACACCAAATGAGTAGGCTTCTTTTACTCTTGCATCAGTGGTGGAAACCGACATTGATGCATCTATTGGCATAGAGGGTCTACTATAGGGGTGTAGAAAATGGAAAAAATCATAAAATAAGATATGGAAAAAATACATATAAAACTATATATATATATATCAAGGGCGGGCATCCTAGAACTTAATCTTTCTTCTCTTACTCGAAGATGCAACTTGAGTTATTTTGCGCATGTACATGGTTCGTCTCTCCAGAGACTAGACAAAGAAACAACATTCTTATAAGTTTTTTTTCCACAATGAATTATCATACTTAGAAAATGATACGTTGTCATTCAAGCTAAGACAACTTACTGCATATGATACTGACAATCGCTAGGGTGTTACCCTCCTGCGCGACTCTGATCTCTCAGTGATTCCAACCTACAACAGTTACAAGGACCAAAGCATGAAATTTAAACAAAAAAGAATGAAAATAAATTTTATTCATGATACATAAATTTTCATCAACAAATGATCTCACCGTGAATAACTTGGGCCACACTGGAGAGTCGCCCGCAGGTGGAGCACTCAGTTGTACAACCTACTCTAAGACAACATCTATTGTTGCAGCCTTAGTGGATGCATCAGATGGAAAATGTGGTGGGGGTGGGTTGTGTATGGGTGCATCCACTATGGATTGATGAGATGGAAAAAGTGGCGAGGGTTCATGGCATATAGGTGTATCCATTGTGGATGGTGGCATAGAAAAGATGGTGGGGGTGGGTGGAATATGGATGCAACCACTGTGGATGTATAGGATAGGAAAGATGGTGAGGGTGAGTGATGATAAACCCCCATGGGTTGTAAAAGGGACGATAAAACTCTTGGGGTGGAAAGAGGTATCCCAAGAGTCGGGACAGGGTGACCAAGCACTTGACTAGCCCTGTAGTTGGGGGAAAATGATGGGTGGAATGTTGGTAGTGGTGGTGAAAGAAAGGGTGGTGGTATATATGACCCAATAGTGGATGAAACAACCTAAATACATATTTAAAATATTTTATTAGTACCAAAATGTAAAATTCAACCAAAACAATATAACAAATTTCACATTTAAATAAGATTTAACTCTAACACATGATACCTGCGAAGGTGGTGACTTGTCCATTCTAGGTGGACATGGCCTATCATTGTGTCGTACGGAAACCTGTAGATATAGAGGAACATTATATTTGAAGAGGATAAATAATAATCAAATCATTGTGTTGAATTTATCGAAGGTGACATATACCTGTGTATTTGGTACCCCAAATGAGCAGGTTGCCTCTATTGCTGCATCAGTGGTGGAAAATGACATTAATTCATCTACTAGCGTAGAGGATTTGCTATAGGGGCATATAAACTGCAAAACATCATAAAATAAGATATGGAAATATAATACATAGAAAATTGTATATATATATATGAAGAACATAGATATAGTTAAGATACTAACCTCCTCCATGAAACTCTCATGTCCACTAGCCTCCATCGGTCCATAACTGATGCAAACGTGCCACCCAGGCCATGTCTGATCCCACAGGACCTTCTCCTTCAATGGCCCGAAGAACGAAAATGCTCTTCAAACCCCCTTATCGGGAGTTCTCAATACCCACAAAATGCTCCTTATGACCTCCCTTCTTCAAATTGGGAAATCGGACCTCGCAAGATCGCGAGTCCTGAAACCACGGGATCGGGCCTCATGAATCCCCGAACCCCGATGAGATATTCACCCATGTGTTCCTTGCTTCTGTCAGGAATATCCCCGTCGAGAAATTGGCCTTTACGAGGTCATAAGTCACTCACCTCACGAATCCCCGATTCCCGATCTCCAATGATACTCTCTCCACTCCTCAGCTCCTTTTGGAGTTGACTCATGGCAAGGCTTGACCTTCCGACACCTATCCTCCACTACTCCCTTAACCCCGTTGGGAAATTGTGTATCGGGATATCGCGATTCCCATTGTCATTGTACATGGGACTTTCAATTCCCTGAACTCCGATACAAATTGCCACCTGTCCTCTGCTCTAGCACCTGGGACCCACACTCTGGTGGTGATCGGGAAATCGCGTATTGCAATTTCAATGTGCAAGAGTTTCTTGCCCTCAGAAACTCCAATGCTTCGGTTCCCGACTTCCTCGGATCTCCTGCCACGTGGTCCGACGATGAATGGTTGCGATCCCGTCGGGAAATCGTGGATCACGACTTCAAGTTGCCTGAGTTCTCTGTCTTCGAAAACTTCGAAACTCCGATCCCCGACTCCTCGAGATCTCTTGCCACGCGTCCTCGCTGATGGACGGTTCAAAGCTCCCATCGGGATATTGCGGATCGCGATATCATGGTTCTTGGTGCGACGGTTCCTTTGTCCTCAGAAACCCCGAAATGCTGAACCCCAACTCCTGTCCTGATGTCTGACGCGTGTCCTGCCGAGATCAACGGCTAGGATCCTCTGTCGGTGTTTCGGGAACCACAAGGTCTAGATTCTATTACCCTTCAAAACCTCGATGACTCTGATATCTTGATGATTTTTCCGGGACTCCTCCTCTGCTCGCTAGGACTTAAACCCTGCGCAACTTCTCGGGATCTAACGGCTGACGAGAAATCGCGTATTTCCTCTGCGAATCCTGACCGTTGATTTCTCCTCCTTTCTTGAGGACTTCTTAGCATGAAAATATTCTGTGCCACCTTTCGATAATTTCAAAGGCGTTGCTCCTCCTGAGCTTCCTTCAGCTTCCAAAATCTCTTAGGGAAAAGAGATCTCTGTGCACGCACTTGCAACTCTTGCCTGAAACCTTTCACGGCGCAACCTTCGGTGCTCCCCTTTCACGATATCACGAAGGTTCTCTACCTCCTGAGATTTTCCACTCGGATTCTTTCATAGGAACTTACACGCGCTCCTCGCGTCAATCATTCAACAGCCTTCAAGTGTCAAATCCCTTCCAACTCTGCGCAAATCCTGCAGCAGCAGTCTTTGATTACCTTTTCTCAGATTCACAACTGAGACTTCCTCTTCAGCCTATGCACTCCTTGCACAGCTTCAACAACCCAAATCCACTTCTGGGCGAATGAGAACAAAAGTTAGACTACTGAGCCTACATCAACGCACTCCTTGCGGATGAATTCAACTGCACACCTTGCAGGAATCTCCTGGCTCAGATAGAGAAACAATTGAACCTCACTCTCTCTCCCTTTCAGACTTCAGGTTGAAACATGAAATCAAATGCACAGCACATACAAAGCAAACATTCCTGAGCATAACATCAATACACAGAGAAAACAACACAAACCATGTGCTTGAATCAAAGCTTCCTTCTATTAATTCAAATGCCTGTACATGGGTGTTCTTCATACAATATTATCTGCTTGCTCTTCTCTTCTCCTGAAGGCTTCCTCTTCTATTTTACAATGGTACAATGAGGGTGTCTATATCCGTTTTCCCTCTCGGACTCTAAACTATCAAATATAGACTTAAAATTCCTATCTACCAGCATTAAATCTATTAAATGCCTCCTATCTAATTCAAACAAGAGAGTATGGCTCGAGGTCTGATACAATATACAAAAGGCGCTCTTCCATAAATGGCTTCATTAAAGGCTTGCGCTACAATCCCAAAGCACTTCAAAAATTTGGGTTTGTTTATCCAGCTGATCTCCGCTTGATGTGCTGGCTCGCTTGATGAGTTGGCGATGCTCCTGCATCATACTCCTCGGCTTAAAAACTTTCATGGGCTCCTGTCCATGAGCTCCTGCATGGTCTATCCATATTTTTGAATCACTGCTTTGCTTTCCCAGCTGGCATCTTCCATTGGGTGATTCTTCCACTTGACCAAATACTCGAAGTATTGCTTCCGCCTGGTCTTTTTGCTCACTCTCTTGTCAAGTATATGCTCCATCTGTGGCTTCTCTGCAATCGGCATCTGCTTCTGCCACTGGATTTCTGGCCGTTCATCACTTCCAGCTCCTGCTTCCTTAGCCTTATAGGGATATAAGTCTGAGACATTGAATGTCGGAGATATTTCGATTCATCCGGCAACTCAATTTCATAAGCATTTTCTCCCAATTTCTTCAGGACTCTGCATGACCCAATTTTCTTCATTTTTAGCTTATTGTATGTTCCTCTCGGGAACCTTTCCTTTCTCAGATGTGCCAGAACTATATCACCAACTTCGAACTGAATTTGTCTCCGATGTTGATCCGCTCTGTGCTTATATTCCTGGTTTGACTCCAGCAATCGCTCCTTCACCCTGCTGTGAAGTTCTTCCATCGCCTCTGTGAATTCTTCAGCGTTTGCACTCTTAGTCATTATCTGCTCTGAATCCCTCAGTTCAGATACTCCTCTTGGCTACCTTCCATATACAATCTCAAATGGAATTTTGCCTGTGCTCCTGTTCACTGAATCATTGTATGCAAACTCTGCCTATGGAAACACATTGTCCCAGCTGTTGTGGTGCTCTGTCACCAAGCTTCTTAATAAATCTCCCAGACTTCTATTTACCACCTCTGTTTTCCCATCCGTCTGAGGATTATAGGTAGAACTAAACATCAAATTAGTTCCCATCTTTTTCTAGAGTGCCCTCTAGAAATTTCCAATGAATTTTGTATCCATGTCCGATACTATGCTTCTGGGTAACCCGTGAAGTCTAACGACCTCCTTGAAGAACAAATTTGCGATATGAGTCGCATCGTTGGTCTTCTGGCATGGAATAAAATGTGCCATTTTGGAAAACCTGTCAACCACTACAAAGATTGAATCATGTCCTCTTTGCGTCCTAGGCAATCCCAATACAAAATCCATGTTGATTTCATCCCACGGCCTTTCGGGTATGGGTAATGATTGACAGAATCCCGCATTCTGCTTCCGGCCCTTTGAATGCTGGCAAATTCTACATCTGTCGACAAACTTCTTAACTTCTGACCGCATCCCTGGCCAAAAGTATGCTTCACTCAGCTTTGCAAATGTCTTGTCGTGGCCAAAATTCCCTGCTAATCCACCACTGTGCTTTTCTTTTAGCAGATTCTCCCTCATGGAGCATTTCAGAATACACAGTTGATTGCCTCTGAACAACAATCCATTTTGGATCATATAATCTATCCACGGGCTTCTGTCTCTGAGAACTAGATTCTCAGCTGCTTCATATGCCTCTGCAAAATCTGCATCACCTGCATACATGTCCTTAAGATTTTCAAAACCCAATGTTTTGACTCGGAACTCCTGCAGCAACAAACACTTCCTGCTCAAAGCATCAACCACTTTGTTAGCAGTACCTAAAATGTGTTTAATTACAAATGTAAAATTCTGCATATACTCTACCCATTTAGCATGTTTCTGATTCAACTTCTCCTATTGAGTCACAAACTGTAATGCATGATTATCACTATACAGAACAAATTTTTTCGGGATCAAATAATGCCTCCACTTCTTCAGCGCCTGTATGATAGCATAAAATTCTTTATCATATGTGGAGTAATTTACTTTGGCCTCATCCAGCTTCTCGCTGAAATATGCAATTGGTCTGTCCTCCTGACTCAAGACCGCTCCTATGGCAAAGCCACTTGCATCACATTTCACTTGGAACACCTTCGTAAAATCTGGCAACACCAAAAACGGTTGTTTTGTGATCTTCCGCTTCAACAGATTGAAGCTCTTCTCTGCCTCTTCAGTCCAATGAAAAGATTTATGTCTTTTCTTGACAGTGTCCATCATTGCTACGCTAATTCCACTGAAATTCCTAATGAATTTTCGGTATAAACTAGTCAGTCCATGAAAACTTCTCACCTCGAAAATATTTCTCGGTGATGGCCAATTTTTAATTACCTCCACTTTACTTGGATCCATCTTCAATTCATTTGCTGATATGACAAATCCCAAGTAAATGAGTTCTGTCTTCATAAATGAAGATTTCCTCATGCTGATCAACAACTTCTCTTGCTATAGCTTCCTCATTACTGCAGCTAAATGCTTCAAATGTTCTTCTTTTGTCTTACTGAAAATCAATATGTCATCCAGATAAACAATGACAAACTTACCAATGAATTCCTTCATCACTTCATTCATTAACCTCATGAAGGTACTTGGTGCATTTGTCAAGCCAAACGACATGTCTAGCCATTCATACAACCCTTCGTTGGTTTTGAAGGTTGTCTTCCATTCATCGCCTTCCCCCATGCGAATCTGATGGTATCTGCTTTTCAAATCAATCTTTGAAAAAAAATTGGCTCCACTTAAACAATCCATCAAGTCATCCATCTGTGGCAATGGAAACCTATACTTGATGGTTATCTCGTTAATGGCTCTGGAATCAGTGCACATTCTCCACCCTCCATCTTTCTTTGGACTTAGTACCGTTGGAACGACACACGGACTTAAACTTTCCCTGATCAGTCCTTTATCCAATAGTTCCTGCACCTGCCTTTTAACTTCTTCATTCTCCTGCGGCGTCAACCTGTACGCAGCTTTGTTTGGCAAACTGGCTCCTGGTATGAGGTCTATATGGTGACTCACACTCCTCATTGGCAGCAACGAATGAGGTAATTCGTCTACCACAATGTCAGCGAACTCTTCCAGCAGTTCCTGAATTTATTCCGACAAATCATCCACTCTTGTGCTGGTCAAAACAATTCTTGGTTTCCTGACAACAAAGAATTGTGGATCTTCCTTCTTCTTTACTTCCGCTAGAAGTTCCTTCCCACTCATGAGAAGTATAGTATTTCTCGGCTCTAGTTTTACTTCTTTATCTTTAATTGGAAGTAGCATATGTGTTCTTCCATTCTTCTCCAAAGTATACGTATTCATTTTCCCATCATGAACTACGTTCCTGTCATATTGCCATGGTCTGCCTAGCAATAAATGACATACATCCATAGGAATAACATCACAGAGTATTTTATCATTATATCCTCCTATCTTGATGTCAACTAAGCACTGTTTGGTGACATTTACCTGATGTCCCTTCTGTAGCCATGAAACTTTGTATGGACTCGGGTGATCAGTTGTCTCCAGTTCTAGTTTCTCCACCATCTCGGTTGAAACGAGATTATTTATGCTTCCGCTATCCATGATAACCTTGCATTTCCTGTCTTTGGTCTTGCATGTGGTTCTGAAAAGTCGGTTTCTTTGAGCTGTATCCTCCACCTCCTTCTCAGGTGTTAAGAGAACCTTACGCATCATCAACGACCTTCCGTCTTCTGCGTCTTTTGCCTCAGCATTTTTCCTCTGTGCCTCGACGATGTGAGCTTCTCCTCCATCCTTCTTCCTATCTGGATAGTCAACTGCCTTATGTCCATTCTTTCCACATGTGTATCATGTGATGACTCCACCTCTGCCTCTTCCTCTACCTCTGGTACGAGGAAATGTGTTATTATCAGCGTATCCTCCACCCTGTTCTGTATGCTACCTTCGTTGTTCAGCGTGCTAGCCTCACTGTGAACTTCCACCTCTTTCTGTTCTTGTCTGAGGCTTCTTCCAATCGTCCTTAGATTTCTGGAACCTATCTTGAGCAACTGACTTGCCTTTTGGTTGGCTCCTACCTCGGCCTCGCTGTGCTGGCTTACGGCTAAGATTTTCCTCAGCTTTCAACGCCATCTAATACGCATCCTCCATTGTTCTGATGGTTGTCATACTCATCTCATCCTGGATATCGTATCTCAAGCCATTCATATACCTGGAAACTTTTTCATCATCGCTCTCCCGATGACCTGCTCTGATATTGAGCTTGTAGAATTCCTTGGTATACTCCTTTACTGTCATCAGCTTCTGTCTCAAGTTCTGCATTCTCCTGAATAGTGTGATTTGGTAATCCCTTGGGATGAACTTTGCCTTCATCTTCGCAATCATTCGATCCCAACTTTTGATCTTTTGTTTACCTTTGGAACATCTATCCGCTTGAAGCTCGTCCCACCATAATGCTGCATGTCCCTTTAATTTGGTGACAACATGCCTGACCTTCTTATCCTCTTCAATATCCTCATAATCAAAGTAGGTGTCAAGAGCTCTAATCCAATCTAGAAGCTCTTCTGCATCTAGATTCCCTTCATAAGTTGGAATGTCCATCTTTGTTTTCGAACTCATCTGGGCGATAGCTTTAATCAGTCGCTCATTGGCTGCATCTTTAGCTACAACTTCTCCTTGTTGTTCAGCTTCAACTTCTCCTTCGGAGTCGCTCAGATCTCCAGCACTGGCTATGCGTCTCTGCGCTGCTTCCATATATTCTAATCTTGCTCGGAGATCACGTATCTGCCTCTCCATCTCTAGATTCTGTGCTTGTCTCCCTCTTCCTCTCTGGTTCCCCCTATCCTCTGAATCGGGTGATTGTCTTTCTCTCTCGGTGGCATGGTGAATTCTTCTTTTCTTCTCTGCTACAGAAAACAGAGAAATTTTCTTGCTCTGATACCACTTGACGTGTGTATCAGAGTGCTTTCCTTCCCTGCCTCTCTTCCTGCCTGAAATATACAGACAAGGACTCGCTCTAATACCACTTGACGCAAACGCGCCACCCAGGCCACGTATTCTCCCACGGGACCTTCTTCTTCAATGGCCCGAAGAATGAAAATGCTCTTCAAACCCCCTTATCGGAAGTTCTCAATACCCACAGAATGCTCCCTATGACCTCCCTTCTTCAAATCGAGAAATCGGTCCTCGCAAGATCGCGAGTCCTGAAACCATGGGATCGGGCCTCACGAATCCCCGAACCCCGATGAGATATTCACCCACGTGTTCCTTGCTTCTGTCGGGAAATCGGCCTTTACGAGGTCATAAGTCACTCACCTCACGAATCCCCGATTCCCGATCTCCGATGATACTCTCTCCACTCCTCATCTCCTTTTGTAGTTGACTCACGGCAAGGCTTGACCTTCCGACACCTATCCTCCACTACGCCCTTAACCCCGTCGGGAAATCGCGTATCGGGATATCGCGATTCCCGTTGTCATTGTACACGGGACTTTCAATTCCCTGAACTCCGATACAAATTGCCACCTGTCCTCTGCTCTAGCACCTGGGACCCACACTCTGATGGTGATCAGGAAATCGCGTATCGCGATTTCAATGTGCAAGAGTTTCTTTCCCTCGGAAACTCCGATGCTCCAGTTCCCGACTTCCTCAGATCTCCTGCCACGTGGTCCGACGATGAACGGTTGCGATCCCGTCAGGAAATTGCGGATCACGACTTCAAGTTGCCCGAGTCCTCTGTCTTCAAAAACTCTGAAACCCCTATCCCCGACTCCTCGGGATCTCTTGCCATGCATCCTCGTTGATGGACGTTTCGAAGCTCCCATCGGGATATCGCAGATCGCGATATTGCGGTTCTTGGTGCGACGGTTCCTTTGTCCTCAGAAACCCCGAAATGCCGAACCCCGACTCCTGTCCTGATGTCTGACGTGTGTCTTGCCGAGATCAATGGCTAGGATCCTTCGTTGGTGTTTCAAGAACCACAAGGTCTTGATTCTCTTACCCTTCAAAACCTCGATGATTCTGATATCCCGATGATTCTTCCAGGACTCCTCCTCTACTCGCTAGGACTTAAACCCTGCGCAACTTCTCGGGATCTAACGATTGATGGGAAATCGCGTATTTCCTCTGCGAATCCTAACCGTCGATTTCTCCTCCTTTCTTGAGGACTTCTTAGCACGGAAATATTCTGTGCCACCTTTCGATAATTTCGAAGACCTTGCTCCTCCTGAGCTTCCTTCAACTTCCACAATCTCTTAGGGAAAAGAGATCTCTGTGCACGCACTTGCAACTCTTGCCTGAAACCTTTCACGGCGCAACCTCCGGTGCTCCCCTTTCATGATATCACAAAGGTTCTCTACCTCCTAAGATTTTCCACTCTGATTCTTTCAGAGGAACTTACACGCGCTCCTCACGACAATCATTCAACAGCCTTCAAGTGTTGAATCCCTTCCGACTCTGCGCAACTCCTGTAGCAGCAGTCTTTGATTCCCTTTGCTCAGATTCACAACTGAGACTTCCTTTTCATCCTGCGCACTCCTTGCACGGCTTCAACAACCCAAATCCACTTCTGGGTGAATGAGAACAAAAGTTAGACTACTGAGCCTACATCAACGCACTCCTTGCGGATGAATTCAACTGCACACCTTGCAGGAATCTCCTGGCTCAAATAGAGAAACAATTGAACCTCACTCTCTCTCCCTTTCAGACTTCAGGTTGAAACATGAAATCAAATTCACAACACATACAAAGCAAATGCATAACAAGAAAGCAAACATTCCTAAGCATAACATCAATGCACAGAGAAAACAACACAAACCATGTGCTTGAATCAAAGCTTCCTTCTATTAATTCAAATGCCTGTACATGGGTGTTCTTCATACAATATTCTCTGCTTGCTCTTCTCTTCTCCTGAATGCTTCCTCTTCTATTTTACAATGGTACAATGAGGGTGTCTATATCCGTTTTCCCTCTCGGACTCTAAACTATCAAATCTAGACTTAAAAATCCTATCTACCAACATTAAATCTATTAAATGCCTCCTATCTACTTCAGACAAGAGCGTATGGCTCGAGGTATGATACAATATACAAAAGGCGCTCTTCCATAAATGGCTTCATTAAAGGCTTCGCTACAATCCCAAAGCACTTAAAAAATTTGGGTTTGTTTATCCAGCTGATCTCCGCTTGATGTCCTGGCTCGCTTGATGAGTTGGCGATGCTCCTGCATCAATAACAAATCTACCTACAACTCAAGCATCTATGAGACTGACATGAATGGCTATTATGTCCATGTGTCCTCTCCCAGTTGCACTATGTTGTAGGGTTTGAAGGTCCAACCCCTCTACTAACATCACCAATATGCACCTCTTTCCGAGATAGTGCTACAAAACTCCCATGCTACACCAAGATTTGAGTCAATGCTAATATCGATAATTGTGTCTACATGATGCCATCCATGATGGGAGGACGTTGAGCAAGGGGGTTAGGCCTTCTCCTAGGAGGACGAGGACCTAGCATTGGGTCAAGCCTAACATTCTTTTTTTCATGTGCAACCCCGTAACCCACCCCCTAGAAATCACCAACAAAAATAAATTATAGATACCTTCATTTGCTCCAATGCCTTAAGGCATTGGGTGAATTTTTTTTTAAAAAAATGTCATGACTTGGATGAAGTTTCATGTACAACAAAGAATAAAAATAGAATAAAGTCTCAAATAATTTCATCTCGTCGGGATCTTCTTCCAAAATTTTTGTTAACATGTAATTATGAACAACTTGAGGATAATTCCTTCTCTCTTCTATCTCAGAAATCTTTCCTATGAAAAGTTATCTAGCCTACATCATCACATAATAAAGTCGTTGAAATTTATTAAATCCACTTAAGAATTAAGGGAAAAAAAGTAATTTTACAAAGTAAATGTGCAACATACATGTTGATATTAAAAACACAAAAAAAAGTACAGATGAAAAATTAATAATGCTATAATATCAAAATAAAATAAGATAAATCCATTTTAGTTTCCATGATAAATTTGTATTAATCCTAACTAGTTTTAAAAGTGATTTGTACCTTAATCCCCTTTGCGTAGGTAGAACCCGAGATTTTAATAGGAATGGTAATCACTGCATTGCAGTAGTCAACGAATAACAAGCAAATCTTAGTTGTCTCTTTGGATGGACATAAATCCAGCCATTATTTAGCCATCAAGTTGAGAACCATCTACAACAACAAATTAAGCAATCAAACTCAAATGCAT
>ML828807.1:21764-37576 GCA_009831015.1 Picea engelmannii
CTTTAGATTTTGATCCTCCCGAGATCTTGCCCTTGCTTTTGACTCCATAATACCCTAAGGCACTGGTTTTTCTCTCCAACGTTGAGCTTGTTGTGCCAAAACAATCTTTCAAAAACTCTCAAATTTGAAACCCTAACTAACCCGAATGTCTACTAACCTAGCAAAGAATGATGACGTCATGCCTTTATTAAGCTTTGAGTTGATAGAAAATACTGTGGCTTGGTCATCTAATGATAGACATTGATGCATTGGTAAATTTCATTGGTTTATTTGCAAAACGTTGACCTCTTTGTCTATTATACTAACCCTAAAAGAAAAGCTGACGTCATCTCTAGCATAGTGACATAGCAACTTATAGTGTGCGAACATTAAATGATATTCGATGCATTGAGTTAATTCAAGGATTGATCATTTCATTGGATGGTATATCATTCTGGTATTTGTTGACAAGTGACTTTATATTGTCATTATTGCAAACATTGACTTCGTCAATATTTACTAATATGTATGTTCATATACATTGAAATATAGATAGTCATTGATCTATGAAGTATTAACCACTACCCCATGTATTAGTTTTATTGTTGCCTTGTCTCGCAAGCAGGTACCTCTTTTGTGGTTTGTCTTCACTTGACTATCTTCTTGGCGGTAATCTGTGAAAGGGAAAACTTGCCTTAATCCTTTAACCCTTTACCTTTCAAAAACCCAGATTGCTAGGGACGTCTCCCTTGGGCTTAGACACCCTAAATAGAAAGAGCCCCCCATCGAGGTGACAGTGGGTGGGGAAGCTCCTGTTACGCCAGTTTGACCCTTACCTTTCAGCTACTTGACCTAAACTACAAACTGAGCGATAACAGTACTCAAAAGAAAGCTAATGAGACCCCCTAAACCCATGGACCAAGTTTCAACTTAGTCGGACAAGTTTTTCTAGGTTCTTTGTCCACTTAGGAGTCTTTTCGGAAAAAAAACAACGATTTTAATTGCCAAACCCAGGACATGGGAAAATGTATTTTTTGTTATAATGGACCAAAAACAATGAAGTAAAGTGTGGTAATTAAAGAGAGGGCCCCACCTAAACCATCATAACCCTTTACCCACTCATTTAATTAAGTTTCAATTTAATTCCCACATTTGGATGGTATGTCCCCCCTCCCACGTATTAGTTGGAAACTCACTCTTTAATTTGGTGCGTGGGTTCCTCTTCCCTTACCTCACTCCTCTCCTATCCACTCACATCACACCTTGGAGTGTGGAATCCACACTCCTCCCTCACTCAACCCTCACGCATCCCTCCTTACCTCACGTACCTCACGCTTTTGCTAGCTCACGTCCCCCTCCCACGTAATACTTGGAATCTCTCTTATCTTAAATCGTGGGTCCCCTCTCCCACCTATACGCCTCTACCAATCGTGTGCCAATAAGGAATTTGTCTAACACATCCTCTCACACGCCTTCATCCACACTCACGTCTTTCCTCTTTTGCCTCACACTTTCCCCTCTTGAACTCACGCTTTATCTTTTGTGAGTGGAGAAACCTCACGTGGAGATGGAAACATCTCTGTTGAAAGCAAGGAAACTCACCTCTAAAAGCATGCGTGGGCCTTCCTTAAACCCATGCCTGGACCTCCCTGCCTATTTCACCCCCTCCTTTCCTTGCTTTCTCCTCATCCCCTCACCTCCTTGCTATTTCCTCTCACCCTAAAAGCTTAGTCTCTCATTGGCTTGTTTTTGTCTTTGAGTTGTCTTGTCCCTTGGATGTTTGACACTTGTCAAAGATTCAAGAGGGGTCTCTTGGTCTCCCAAGGCTATTTAAAAGACCCCTCACTCTCTCATTTTTCATCATTCTTCACAGTAATGTTATGCTACCAAATTCTCTCCATTCCACTCTCTCTCTCTCTCATTACTTTCACATTGCTTCACTGGTCTTGGCTCTTGAAGATCTTGTAGCAGCATTGATGCTACAACCTCTTCCCATTTAATAATGTAGAAACTGCTTTGGAGGAAACTGTGGCGTTCAAGATTAGTTTGGATGTGCCACTTATTGTGAGGTGATATAATTCTGAATTTTTATGTGTTTTTGGTCAATAGTTGCTCAAGTAAATTAGTTTACTAGGCTAGGTGAGGCAATAGTGTAGTTGCCCATCTATATATTTTGTGCATGCTTATATAATAGAAACTATGTTGTATTGTCTATGCATGNTGGATGGTATGTCCCCCCTCCCACGTATTAGTTGGAAACTCACTCTTTAATTTGGTGCGTGGGTTCCTCTTCCCTTACCTCACTCCTCTCCTATCCACTCACATCACACCTTGGAGTGTGGAATCCACACTCCTCCCTCACTCAACCCTCACGCATCCCTCCTTACCTCACGTACCTCACGCTTTTGCTAGCTCACGTCCCCCTCCCACGTAATACTTGGAATCTCTCTTATCTTAAATCGTGGGTCCCCTCTCCCACCTATACGCCTCTACCAATCGTGTGCCAATAAGGAATTTGTCTAACACATCCTCTCACACGCCTTCATCCACACTCACGTCTTTCCTCTTTTGCCTCACACTTTCCCCTCTTGAACTCACGCTTTATCTTTTGTGAGTGGAGAAACCTCACGTGGAGATGGAAACATCTCTGTTGAAAGCAAGGAAACTCACCTCTAAAAGCATGCGTGGGCCTTCCTTAAACCCATGCCTGGACCTCCCTGCCTATTTCACCCCCTCCTTTCCTTGCTTTCTCCTCATCCCCTCACCTCCTTGCTATTTCCTCTCACCCTAAAAGCTTAGTCTCTCATTGGCTTGTTTTTGTCTTTGAGTTGTCTTGTCCCTTGGATGTTTGACACTTGTCAAAGATTCAAGAGGGGTCTCTTGGTCTCCCAAGGCTATTTAAAAGACCCCTCACTCTCTCATTTTTCATCATTCTTCACAGTAATGTTATGCTACCAAATTCTCTCCATTCCACTCTCTCTCTCTCTCATTACTTTCACATTGCTTCACTGGTCTTGGCTCTTGAAGATCTTGTAGCAGCATTGATGCTACAACCTCTTCCCATTTAATAATGTAGAAACTGCTTTGGAGGAAACTGTGGCGTTCAAGATTAGTTTGGATGTGCCACTTATTGTGAGGTGATATAATTCTGAATTTTTATGTGTTTTTGGTCAATAGTTGCTCAAGTAAATTAGTTTACTAGGCTAGGTGAGGCAATAGTGTAGTTGCCCATCTATATATTTTGTGCATGCTTATATAATAGAAACTATGTTGTATTGTCTATGCATGCAAGATATTATCTGTTGTCCCATCTCACTTTTGTTTTAAGTTTTGCAGATCACCTCTATGAAGTTGTTGGGATAGCTTCAAGGACGAATCTACCCTCATCTTCGCTTACACTTCACTAGCATTCTCTGTCCCTCTTCCTCATTCTTTTAGATTCAGTTTTTGATATATAACATGCTTAGATTGGTCACTTAATCATTACAATTTTCCAGTTTTTGTATGCATGGAATTTCTGCCTAAAAACAAAAATTTCATAACTTTGTTGAGTGTGTTGCAGCTCAAATCAGCAAGCAATAGCTTGTTGATTTTTGCAGGTTCTTACCAAGACAAGAGGGCATGCTGCCCAATTCCATACACAACACACCTTCAAAACAACTCCTTGAAGTGGTAACAATTTCTCATCTTTCTTTCCTCTCCAAAATACTGTAAACGCAAGCCCAAAGGAGTTGTACCCAAGTGGCTTGCTTTCTTTTCCTTCAGTCTTTACTTTGCGAGTTTAGATTAGTTTTCTTTTCTGTCTTTCCTTACTTAGTTTAACTAGATTAGTAGTGATTTCTACATGCCTGCTTAAAGCTAAAATAATCTAGAGTAGATCTCACACTTAACATATGCTAGCTTAGAGCTCGTGGTGGCTTAGATTAGATCTTTAATTTCCGTTGCATGCAAGTTTCAGTTTCTCTAATCATTATCTTATACATGCACATGCTAACACCAGTTTCATAAAGGCATAAAGTAATAATCTCTTTCAATTTCACAAGTTACTTTCAGTTCTTGTATCTTACATGTGCAATCTAATAAACTAAGAACTCAATCATTAATTCCGGTCTGGGTCCCCAAGGCCTCTTCCGGAAACTAAAATTTAACTTGCAATCTATTGGTTCAAAGGCTTTAGCGTTCACTTTCTACAGTTTTCAGTTTCCAAGCAATCTCAGTTCTTGATATTCACATGCAATAACTCAACGCTTAAGAACTCACAATTTCATGGTTTAGGAGTTCACACTCTTTTTCAGTAATTTGGCATCTTTATTTTAGCAAGCTACAAGCACTCGAACACACATCGCAATACTTAGTTCATAGGTCTAAAATTAATTAATTAGACTTAATATGACACCATAACTCACCATCTTCACCATTTAAAATGGGGTCGGAGGAAGGCAACGAAAGGTGCTAGGCCGGGGACGGTCTCATGGTGCGCGACGTCCTTTCCGGGAGTACTCTGATCTTAGGACTGACTTGTGAAGCTAGGGTAGGCCTCGTTGTCTCACTTCTTGGGCATCTAGCAGTCACTTGGTAACTGGGGGAGGAGAATTTTTGGGTTGACACTTAGATAGGGCTAAAATTTACATCACACTTAACCACATAGTTTAATCCTAGGTCTACAACACCTGCAATTTACATTTTACAGTTGCAAGCACTGATCTCATTGTCTCTCAATTTCCATGCAAGTTATCTTTTGTGTTGTAGAATAATCGCTAAAGTGGTTACATCTTTCATTTGGAATATTTGGCTTTCCACGCTTTTCATCTATCCTTAATTCTTGTACTTGTGGTGTGATCCTTCAAGAAGTGCGCATCCATCTGGAGGCATTCTCTTGACTGCGTCTTGAGTGCTTTGTGTCTTATTTCCATTGATAAGTAGTCCAATAGAACTCTATTTGTTGTGAGCATGCTTGGCTTCATGTGTTGATGATTGTTTTATCTTGAGTATCTTTACTTCTTGCACATGCGAGTAAACGTGTTAGTATATTGTATATCTTGTATTTAGCTTAGTCTTTATCTGTACATCTTAAGCATTCTTTTGTATATCTTGTATCGAGGCTAAGGTAGCTTTCTATCTGATAGATTCTTTGTATCTTGTTGTAATCTTGTAATCTTTTGTAAACTTGTAATTATCTTGTAACGAACATCCCCCTAACTTAGTTGACCCCATTGCCCAATCTTAGGCACTACTCTTAGTTGCCCTAGGAAAAGGTCCAACTCTCATACTTAGATAGTTGCATCTTGCATTTGCTGATTGACATCATAGGCTAGTTTCCCCTTGACCACCTAACTAATTAAAACCAACTCCTAAAACACTTAATCGTAAATCTCATCTAGTAACTAGGGTCTACCCCTCTTGGCTTTCGTAGGAGTTAGCCTAGACGAAAGAGGTTCAAGTCAAAGTGACAATGTGGATTTTGAACCTAGGCTTTGTGCCTCCGAGGACACACTAAGTGAGCAGGACTTAGCTCACGTTTGCAAGTGTGTATAAGGACGACAACACAACTACTACAAGCGGTTTGTCAGGGGTTTTTCTCATCTTGGAGCACCACTTACAGATCTCACCCGACATGTGTCTTTCATCTGGATCGATGAGTCACATAAATCCTTTGATCACATGAAGGAAGTCATGGGCACCTGTCCAGTGTTAGCATTAGCAGACTTCACGTTGTTGTTTGTATTAGAGTGTTATGCATTCGACGAGGGTATCGGGGCAGTTTTGATGCAGGGAGGACATCCCATTGTGTTCGAGATCAGGAAGCTCAGTCAGCCCAACAAGTTGTACTCCATTTATGTCAAGGAAATGCTTGCAATCATGCATGCCTTGACCAAATTCAGACAATATTTGGTGGGTAGCAGATTCATGGTCAAAATAGATCACAATAGCTTAAAGTATTTCCTTGAGCAGAAGGACCTTAGTGAGCGCCAACATAAATGGGTGATGAAGGTGCATGCCTTCGACTTTGACATAGAGTATGTCAAGGGGAAGAAGAACATTGTGGCCAATGCGCTATCTAGGAGACCTGCGACATGTTCTTTTATGGAGATTTCAACAAATTGGAAATCCCACTTGTTAGTGGAATATTCCAAGAACAAGTTCGCTTGTGAGGTTTTGGATGGACAGGTTCAAAATGACAGATACAGGGTCATTGGCGATGTCATATTCTACAAGGACAGGGTCTACTTAGTGCTAGACTCAGGACTCAAGAAGAAGATCCTCGCAGCAGTTCACGATTCACCATTGGTAGGCCATCAGGGGTTTTTCAAAACCTACAGGTAGATCAGAGAGAGGTTCTCATGGAAGGGCCTCAAACAGGATGTTATGAGATACATCAGTGAGTGTGTGACTTGTCAGTAGAACAAGTTAGAGCATACGCTTCCAGCTGGGCTACTTCATCCACTTCCCATTCCAGAGCAGAAATGGGAGAGTATATCGATGGACTTCATCACAGGCCTACCCAAGGTCGAGGGTAAGGACTGCATCTATGTAATGGTCGACAAATTGACCAAGTTTGCACACTTTTATGCCATACCGACAGAGTACAACGTAATTCAGGTAGTCGATTTATTCTTCAGGGAGGTCTTCAGACTTCATGGGTTGCCGAGGAACATCATCAGTGACGGGGACATTCGGTTTATTGGGACATTTTGGAGGGAGTTGTTTAGATTGGTGGGGACAGAGTTGACACCGAACACCGACTATCACCCTCAGACAGATAGGTAGACAGAGATAGTCAACAAGTGGGTTGAGGGGTATTTGAGGAACTATGTGGGTGGACAACAAAGAACATGGGTCAGATGGCTACATCTAGTAGAGCATTGCTACAACACGACTTTCTGGATGTCCATTGGCATGACACCCTTTCGAGCATTGTATGGTTATGATGCTCCCACTTTGGTAGACTTAGTTTTTGGGGAGAGCAGAGCTCCTAAAGCCAATGATTGGATCACCGAGAGTCAGGAGATTCTCAAGTTGCTAAAAGAGAACTTGCAGACAACACATAATCGACAGAAGGTGAGTGTGGACAGGCACAGGATAGAGCACATCTTTGAGGTTGGGGATTTGGTTTTCTTGAGACTCCAACTTTATAGACAGTCATCTTTGAAGAAGAGTGGGGTCGAGAAGCTCAAACCCAGATTTTATGGACCGTATAGGATCATGCGTCGGGTAGGTGAGGTTGCTTATGATTCAGAGCTTCCAGAGGGGAGCAAGATTCATAACGTGTTCCACGTATCTTGCCTTAAGAAGGCGGTGGGACAATTCATCAACACATCAGAGGAGCTTCCACCATTGGATGAGGAGGGGCAGTTAGAGCTAGTGCCAGATTAGGTGCTCGAGCAGAGAGAGCGCAGATTGAGGAGCAGGGTTATCAGGTAGTGCTTGGTTAGATGGAGGGGACTTCCAGTGTAGTATGCCACATGGGAGGGAGGGCACATTTTGAAGCACCCAGGATTGATGTTGCTTGAGGAAAAGCAATCTTGGGAAGGGAGGACTGTGATGTCCCGTTCCCAAGAGTAGGCTAATAGGGAGTGACTTAGTAGTCTATTTGCTCCCGTAGACTATAGTCAGGCGCACACAGGGAACAAGAAGAGAAATAAGGGGTGGTTTAGTGGCTAAAGGATGAATTAAGCCAAAAAGCATAGCAACAGTCACTTAAGCTAAAATCAACGGAGAAATAGAATGAAAAGGTGTTGAGGGGGAGACTTAATTAATTAATTAATCACCTTAGGAGGAAAAACACCTAGCTTAAGTAATGTCAATGAAGAATTAGATCGGGAAGAGTATAAAGGGAGGAATTCGACCTAATTCCTCATTATGTTATGATTGGATGTTGAGAGAGTTTCCAAAGGAGGAGGAGAATTGACCTTCTGTTGTTTTGTGGATTTCTGGAGGAAACCTCCACCATTGATCGGCTTCGGTGTTGAGAGATACACCCTAGCCTATCAGAGATACCATCCAGGTATTTCACCGTCCTATTCAGGAGTATCCAGTTTGCAGTGTTTGCGCAACTCAACTAGTGAGGGCACAAGAGTTAGATAGGGTTTTGTGTAGCTGTACGAGGCCAGAGATAATCTTGCAGATTCCTCTTGACCCAATTGAGGACTAGCTAGGGCGCATCTTTTGAGCCACCAGTCATCAGATTCTGACGGTGGAATCTCTCAGTGCGCAGTAGAAAGCCAGATAGTGCGCAACTCTTAAGGAGGGGCATTTGGGGTTCCAGAGGGAGTTCTGGATCAGATCCAAGGAAACCCTCCCAACCTAGTACAACATTGGGCAGGGCGTGTTCCCCACTTTTTAGGGATAACTATGATATCATGTGTCGAGGCCCACAGGTCCTAGACATGGACTACCGAGAGCAGGATTGACCTGAGCATGGCCCTGGAGGGCCCACCTTTTCTTCTTGCATTGTCTTTGTCTTGTCAGTAGCAACAACGTCCATCACCATCGGCTTGGTCCTATATCAGAAGAGGTTCTTGCTCCATGAGGTAATTGGTCCAGGTATCATGGTATGTGTCACTTATAATCATTGAAACCTTTGAATATATGCATTTGATTCCTTTTATCTCTAACAACTACTTGGATCTTACATTTGCCCACTTGACCATGTTTGGGGGGATTGACAGGGTGCCTTAGCAAGCCTGTGTCTATAGGTTTTGGTTTGCCACTGGGGGATTTCTGAAAAGCCATCGTCCGCTCCCATCATAGCACCACTCTTGCATCTTGTTTCCCGCTCACCTATCCCATTCCCCTTGTCTAGGCATTGGGTTGACCTATTTTAGGAATGCACCTCACCTCGTGGGAAGAAGGGGCTAAAGGCCCAGAAGGTAAAAGCAAGCTGGTAAAGATAAAAGCCTAAGAATAAACCTCGAGATGCTTCGCCCAGGGATCCCCGAGAAAGCAATATAAAGATTCTCAGCAAGAAACAAGAGGGACCCAAAAAAATAATAAAACAAAACCTAATTAGAGGATAGGGGGTCTCATCACGAGCCAGCCTGTTAGGTTCATGGGTACCTAGTAGTATGACATTGCCACTAGCTGGTTACCACGCCAGGGCAGTGACTCTTGGTTGCATGGCCAAGGGAAAGTGGGTCTCATCATGAGCCAACCTTCTCATCTCTGCGAAAGTACTTGTAGGTAACATTGTCAGCTCTGGTCACCATGCCAAGGCAGTGTCCCCTGATTAGCTTTTGAACAAAAAAAGCAAATAAAAGAATTAAAAGAATACAAAGAATAAAGGCAAGAATGGGCTTGGAAAAAATGCATCCATGACAGGGACAACTCGCCTTCTACAAAGGCACCCACAAGTAACACGTTGCATCCTTGGCCCTTACTGCACCCACATGCTTGGACAACCCCCGACCACATCATCCACTTACATGGCTTGGATGAGGTCTCCCTGGGAACTTTCCTTTTTCTGTGGAGACTAGCCCAATAGGAAGCCTTGTCCTTTTCCCCAGACTTGTATTGCAGGCTTGTGTAACGTCTTTGAGCTATTGATTGATGTATTGGGGATTTTATGCATATGTTTTATAATATTAATGATGAAATGTGATTGACATTGCCATGATCCCTCTGACTGATGAGCCCATGGAGGGCGTAGCCTTTGATGTGCAGGATCATACCTGATAGACAGGTACCATTTGGACCGATACACATGGGGAGATGATCAGTTCGGACGTCCATGGGGCTCAAGAGCCCATCAGATGGATGCTGAGACCCCACCATGGGGCAGAAACGAGACAGAGATGGATTGGTGTCTTGCACAGGAGAAGAAGAGGACGTTCACCAGAGGCACCCCGACGGAGCTTGACCTACGGGGATTTGCCCTTTTTCAGTGGAACGTTGGCCTTGGAAGGCCTAGGACATCACCCATCATAGCCATGATGTCATCCAACAGTATGGATGTTTTGGGAGGGAGACTGGGCAGTATTGGCACGTGTGGCAGGTTGGAGAAGCCCAAGGAGGGCAAACGATTTGCTCCAGGATGCCCCATTTTCCCTAGAAGGTGCTAACGCCTCCCTTAGAGGGGCTTCTTATCTCTTTATAGCACAATTAAGGTTTTAATTTGACAATTTAATGTAAAACAATATGATTTTGATAATTTGGCCTTGTCGGCCTTTTACCTGACCTAAAATGTAAAATTAGGTCAAGGTTTTGTATAAATGAGAGATTTTCATTCTCATTTTATCATCACAACTCACTCACTCATTAGTGAGGTCTGAAATTTGCGCCCTATCTTGGGTACTTGGCTGATTTAAGGAAGGCGCACTTGTTGAAGGAGGATATTTTTGGCATATTTTGGCATTTCTCTTGAAGGAAGGTGTTACAACTAGGGTTTGCATGCTATTTCATGGTGATATGTAAGTGTTTTTTCTGCAAAACTTCTTGAATGAATGGTTGTAGTCTTATATTCTTGCATATGATTAAAACTCTAGGTGACAAGCACACAAGTAGGTCCTTGTCTCATGTCCCCTGATAGAGAATTTTTCAGCCATTGAAGAGGAAAAGAGAGCCTAGCTGTAGCTACACTCCTTTCTCCTCTTCCCCTTTGCTAGCCGTACCTGTTTGAGCTCAAGGAGGAGAAGACGTCCCAGGCCTAGGTTATCTACACTTAGGGCTGTTTTTCTTCTAGGGTTTGATGATAGAGCCTTGCTGTAGCAACTCTCCCTCATTTGRCTCTCTTGTCTTGACTTCATCTTTCATGCTAGCCGTTTTTGCCATCTAAGGAAGGAGGAGAGAGCACGAGGCCTTGCCATAGCAACACCGGAGTGAGCCTCTCTCCCCTAGGGTTTTGTCTCTGAGGCCCTGCCATAGCARCACTTCAGAGCTCTTCCCTCCAGTCATTAGCCGTCCTCCTTCAACCCTTGYGTCCTCCTTTAAATTGATTCCATTTTACCCTAGAAGGCACTGATCTTAAGACCTCCAACATTGAAGTGGAACTTGATCACAAACTCTCTTAAAACTTGAATTTCAAACCCTAACTACTCTAACCCTAAGTTCAACTAACTTACTGACCCTAGTTGCTGACATCATCCTTGGTTATTACATCTTTAATGCAACAACGTTTCATTTTATGAGCAATTGAATGGTAGTTAAAGGCATTAATTGAGTTAAGTATTGATTTGTTGCATCGAATGCCATATCATTCTAGTATTTACTGGTGAAGTGACATTACTTTTATTGCCATTTTGTAAACATTGACTTCGTCAACATTTACTTTCAAATTTCTTATATTGAATATCAGATAGTTTTTGATATATATGAAGTACTAACCAAAGCCTGCATATATCAGTTTATTGTTGCTTTGTTCTCGAGCAGGGATTCTACTTGGTTATCTTTGTTGGCTACAAGCCAGACTATCTGTTTTGGTGGTGATCTGTGAAGGGGGAACTTGTCATTGTCTGATTATCCGTTAGCCTCTTCAAAACACCAAGTCACTGAGGACGTCTCCGCTGGGCCTCACCTCCCTAAAGAGAAAGAACCTCCCCATTGTGTTGACATTGGGTGAGGTAGGTTCCTGTTACGCCAGTTTGGCCCTGTACTTTATAGCCTTTCTTCCTAGCTACAAACTATGCGATAACAGGGCACACATTTCGAGTTATATAGCAACAGATTCGGTCGGTGGAATCATTAGGGCGCACTCATTGAGCCCAAGAGGTGCGCAACCCCCCCAGGGGGTGACATCCAGAGCTTCTGACATCCGATCTTTAGTCCGTTAGTCATCAGTAGCAGCCTAGATGCCAGGGTGCTTAGTTTGGGATAGTTTCCAGGCGATTTTTTCGAGTATAGTCACCAGGGTGAGCTTTCCAGAGTTGCAGCAATTGCCATGAGTTTCCGGAACTGCATCTTTTTGCCGATCTATCCATGCATTCGTAGATCTGCCTTCATCATATGATCACAGGTATTTTATAATAGTTGCTTGTATTCCAGTGACGATCCACGAGATCTAGTTGACGATTTCAACTACTTTCAGCACATTATTGTATTTCCTGCTATTTTCTCTCATAATACATATGAATGAGATGGTGTTTGTTCCTTATTCTTTATGCATCATATATTCAGCCTAAACATTAATTGAATGAAACACACATGCAAAAATCACCAAGCATGTTAAAACATTAACTCAAACGCATCCAAAAACCCCATAGTATCAGATTAGGCAGTGGATTTGACAGTTTAGCAGTGTTTCCTAGACTAGCTGAGTTAGGAACATTACAAAATGGTACGATGACCCTTCTAGGAGACCCCCCATTAACAACCCTTTCCCTAAGAGTGGCCACTTACTAGGGAACCATGACACTCACCAAGGTGAAATAGGGCAAAAAGCATAATTTCCAAGCAAATGTTTTCAAAATCAAAAAAGGATCTTTAGCAACATGTTCAAATGCTCCAAATATTAAAATGACACTTAGCAGGACACCGAACTTGTTACCTTATGAAGCAAGACCTGCTGTCCTTTGTGGGCCAAGCTGGGTATGGTGGATTGTGCTAGTATCGATCGGATGGTGATGTATGGTATGGTTGGGGCCTCTGCCTGCTCATCTACCTCTCGGTACCCCATGTCTGCAACTTGAGGGCCTGAAGACATCATCTTCTTAGTTATCCCTAGAAATGGAGAATAACAGGGCTAAACTGCAGATATATTTACCAAACCTCTCAGTCCAAATAAGTTTGTGTACATTCGAGATAAGCCTGGTGTAATTTCTAGAATGAACATTAAGGGAGGATGCTAAAGTATGTGTAATGGTTATAACTAGTATGTAATTTATTTATTTAAGTTATAAAATACATAGAATAAAGTTAGTATATTGTGACTTTTAGATTAGCTTAACACTCTTCCTGACTAGTCTTTAATGAAATGGAATACAAAAAGTCACCTTTTTCTTGTATTCACATAAACGACTTTTCCAAAAAGTAGTGCAATACAATTAGTATCCTTTCTCTCTTTCAGTTTTCTGTTTTCTTCTTTTTCTTATATGGGAGCTGCTTTTGCACTCCCACATTGTACTCAAACTGGATGTATCCTTTAGTCCCATTAACCTACTTTTGTGGTCACTTGTTGGACATTAATAAAATTATCTCATCTTATCTTATCTCTTGTTTTGATGGTGTAAACTTTTTGCAGCTGTTGTATGCAATTTTAATACCATCTTCCACTATGGACTTTGGAGTCTGCAATTGATTCAGTTCCCATTGAAATGGCAAATTACGAAGAGAAAGTGTTCCATTGATTTATGTAATATATGCATAGGTCAACTATATATTCGGAGTAAATAGTGATGTAATGGTGGCACATTAACTTCTGAGTATTTGCTTTATTGTTAAGATATAGAATTGAAAGTTTTTGGTAGTAAGCCTCTCTTCTGAGGATTTGTTGCTTTTCATTTTAAGGCTAAATTATTTTGACTACAGGTTATGGTTTCACTCACTTATCATTTATTTGATTGGTGTTGGCATTTTCAGGTCGTCGGTACATTATATACTCACCACCAGAAACTTGTTATTGTTGATACCCAAGCTGCTGGTAATGACCGAATGCTTGCTTCCTTTATAGGTGGGCTAGATCTCTGTGATGGTCGTTATGATACCCCAAAGCATTCTTTGTTTAGGACTCTTAAGACTGTACATAAAGATGATTATCACAATCCTACTTTTACGGTAAGCCTGCATAATCCACTTTATTTTCACGTTTCTGTAAAAATATAATACTTGTGCACAGGCAAACTTCACCAGATTGTAGTCAACTGTATTATTTTATTTTTCTATGCATAACTATTTTCAATGTTTTGGTCCTTATTTGATTTTAGTAATTTCATAATGTGTTAAATTTGCAATCCTTGATCTCTCTTTACAGGAAGAGAGGCATTCTCTATGTTTAGTTTTGTAATTGTTGAAAGCAACTTCATATTTCTCAGATAACTCAATTCATTTACAGTTAACCTTGTCTTATTGTTTCCCCTGGCTTTACAGGGTTCGAGTTTCAGATATTTTCTGCATTTCATATATTTCTTTTATTTGGATTAGCATCAGTTCATCACAAAGAATATCCAATTATCTTGCATTTCAGATACAAACTGTAGTTCTCTAGTGAATTTCATTTTATTTTCTCTGATTGGGCCAATATCAGGGAACAGTTGATTCTGGTGGCCCAAGAGAGCCTTGGCATGATTTGCACTGTAAAATAGAAGGTCCTGCTGCATATGATATCCTTACAAATTTTGAACAACGCTGGCGTAAAGCAACAACATGGCATGAGATTGGTAAACGCTTCAAAATAATTTCTGGGTGGCGCGATGATGCGCTAATCAATTTGGATCGGATATCATGGATTCTTAGCCCCAGAAAGAATGTTCCTAGTGGTGATCCTCGTTTATGGGTTTCAGAGGAAGACGATCCAGAAAATTGGCATGTACAGGTTGGATGTGACAAATTTTTAATGTAAAATGTGTTTTCTTCAGTTTTGTAGTTGGAAAGGCATTATTGCTTTTGAGGTAATGCAACTTTCTTTTGAAGAAATAATTAATGGCAGGGTTTGTTTTCCAATATACTAGGTTTTTCGTTCAATTGATTCTGGATCAGTCAAAGGTTTTCCAAACTCTGTCACAGAAGCACAAAATGAGGTAAATCTATTGAGCTGGGTCTTCAAGCTTGATGCTTTAGTATTTTGAATATAGATTTTGTCTATGGGTCAACTGTGGAGCTTTGCTTGCCTTTGATGGTTGATATAATATGATTTCACTGATAAGATTTTTGCTGATGGTAGAGGGTTTGATTGGTCTACATTGTAGCAGAATCTTGTTTGCAGAAAAGATGTGGTTATAGATGCAAGCATCCATACAGCTTATATTAATGCCATCCGATCTGCTCAACACTTTGTCTACATTGAAAATCAATACTTCTTGGGATCTTCTTACAACTGGCCATCTTACAAGAGTGCAGGTATGAGTCTGATTGCCTTGAATTTGGCTTAGCGAAAAGAGTTTGGACTTACTAATTTTTAAAAATAAAATGTTTTGCTAAGTGTAGGTCCCATTTGTATGTCTGTCTCTGTGCATGTGTGTCCATGTCTTTGTGGATGTGTGCTTTCACTAATGAAATAAAATGATAAAAAGGAGCTGGCATCTTATTTGTTTCATTATCATAATGTCAAGAAAAGCCAATGCATTATTTATCTCACCAATATTTAAACAACTGTAAACTAGCATAGATCCACCTTAACCTTGGATCTAAAACACGTCGAGAGGGATCAAAATGGCGAGGTGCAAACCTCAATATTTATTAATTAGCATTGGAGAGTGCAACAAGATTGAGGTACATGTAACCCGAGGACCCAAAAGATGAGGAAACGGACGGTATGAAGATGGAAAGTGACAAAAAATAATCAGGAATGGTACGAAAGCCCATCAAGAAGAACCCCCAGTAGCATCCCCTTTTCCCGGACATGGCAAACTTGCTAAAACCGCAGGACAACCACCAAGGTGAAACAAGGCAAAAGATATAAATTTTGAGCAAACATTCTAAAACCAAGGAAAGACCCACCAACACTTATTTGAATGCCCCAAATATTAAAACGATACTTACCATGAGACTGGACTAGTTACCTTATGAAGCATGACCTGCTGCCTTTGGTGGACCAAACTGATGTGGTGGACACTGCTCTACTGCTGCTGCTGATGGTGGTGTGTGGTGAAGAGGAGGGGCTCTGTATGCTCATTGTGGGCTCTGCTGAACAGTTTTCAGGATTTCAGGATTGGTAGGATTGCAACATTTTCATTGGATTCTATCAC